>JBBPCY010000028.1:6416679-6430867 GCA_037974405.1 Brachyalestes nurse | reverse complement strand
TATGTGTGTGTAAATATCTTCTGCTCTGATTGTCCTGTATACTCTGACTCTTTCTAAAACAGGCTAAGATAAAACACTGCTCATAACTTCAATTTGAATGGGAGGGGCTGAACTGTGGAAGACCAAATATACCTGTATGTACAAGTTTTATCATGTTGTCACAATATTGATCACTGTTTTTGCAGATATGGACTGTGTGGACTGGGCCGTGAAAATTTAGTGAAGTTTATATATGACATCAAACTCTAATTTCCCAAAAAGGAGGACAATTCAGTTTTCCATCATATAAGCAGTTTAATTGACCACACAAGTCTTTCAGACATTTATACACCTTTACCTCTCTGTCTTCAAGATCACATGTTGTATTGGGGTGTGTGATGATGACTCTGAAGGGAATTCTGAATAAAGGTATTTAGTCAGATGGAGTTCTCTTAAGTGATCAGTGTGTAGGGGGTGTAAAATGGAAGGCACTTTTGAACATAGGTCAGCTACAAAAGGCAGGCCTACTACACACCATGACATAAATTAAATACACACTATATGCAATGCAAGCTATGGAAACACATTCTTAATCACGCCTGCAATAAAAATATGCCCATTAAAGATATGGCCACTGCAAAACACTCCCACAAGACACCTCTGCTATAACATACTGCAGTTAAAAGACACGCCCATTCAGGCCCTGCACTGCAGTTTTTCCTGCTCTAACATCCCTTCTCATAAAGGGCTTGGTGGGGTTTGGCCAAAAGTATGTGGACACCTGGCTATACACCGGGCACCTCATTCCAAAATCATGGGCATTAATGAAAAGTTGAATGATTCAAAGCTGCCACATAGTGAAGTGTGGGTCGCCACTGCTTTAGAGATATTTCCACCGCTTTAGAGTTCATGGCTTTACACCATCCCATCACTTCCATAGTGATGTCACACTCGTGTGCTGCTCAGCCATGAAAACCCATGTCATGAAGTTCCTCAAACACAGTTCTTGTGCTGATATATCTTCCCAGAGGTGGTGAGTGATGCGATAGAGAAATGGTTCTCAACCTTTTCAACATTAGGGCCAACCTATGTATCACAGTATGTTGCCAAGGCCCACCTGGCCACATTAGATGATATTAAATAACCAATTGCAGACCAATGGCCTGTTTCAATTTTAGATTCGCAGCCCAATCAAAAGCCTTCGCGGCCCATCAGTCGTCCACAGCCCAGTGGTTGAGAAACCCGGCGATAGAGGATACTCCGTCTTTAGCCCCACTCTGTGAGTTTGGGTGGTCCACGGCTTTGTTGTTGCTCCTAGATACTTCCATTGCACAATTTCACACATTTCACACTCACAGTTGGCCAGGGCAGCTCTAACCAAGCCGAAATTCATAAATAAACTGACTTTAAGAAATGATTTAGCATTTTACTCAATCAAAGCCAGAAGTGCAAAACTGTCACGTTACAGACATGGAGAACACAACAGAGTTCAGCGTCTCACAGGTCTAACATGCGTCATTTGTCCCAAGAAGCACAATGATCTAAATTAGGTGCGTTTAATTAGCGGCAACACCAACGTCACAATGCTGTGGCTCTCTGGGACTGGACTTTGACTCGTTCAGAGTGTTTGGAAGCGGATGTGTGTTTACTTCTGCTTAATTTGAACGCCATGTTTACAAACTGCGGCTCCATTCTCATTTCCTGCGCATCATTAACACATGGGAGCCTTTCTGCTGTTATGTCGCCACTGTCATCACCTCATAGCATGATTGGGGGCTTAATCACAGTCAGGATCTCATCTTATCTCAGCCGCCTGACCCACTGAGCCTGACCAGCTGGGCTCCAACGTTTCCAGGATGATGTCACTCTTTGTCTCACGATCTGGGCACTGAGACTGGAGGTGTGTCAGGTGCCTTTCCTGCTTGTGCCAACACCAAGAAAAACACTTTACACAACAGGCTCCCTAAAGGACGATGTGCCAGTGTGAAGATCATTTGTAAAATTTACAGAAGCCTTTTTGGCACCTTTATTTTCAAGAGTGTAGTGTTTTTCAAGCAGGAAATGTGCCAAAAAATATTTTCATGATGTGCCAGTTGAAAAGATCCTTTATGAAAGTTACAGAACCTCTAAAGAAGTTTTTCTCAACCCAGTCCTTTGGGCCCATGTGATGTTTCCACATTCTTGCTCTGTCCCAATTACCAGCACATCATTTTAGAACACAGTTATGAAATTCTGTGTCAAAAGATCAATCAAATAAATTCTGGAAAATGTGTTTGAACAGATATTTCCATTCAGGATGATTGCTAAGGTTAAAAAATCCCTACAGTAAAACTATGAGGAATCTCAGTGGACAGTCAGTGGACAAACAGAGTAGTAGTGTGGCAAGTTTCAGCTTTAGTGGAGTGGTCCCTGAGGGTCACGCTTGAACACCCCACCGCATGGCACATAGTGTGAACCTTGTTCAAGGGTTCCTCAGTGGTGCCACTTGCAGCCTTGGGATTCAAACCCACTGCCTTCTGATTGCAGGGGCAACGTCCTAACCACTAGGCCACCAGCTGCTCCAGTATTCAATTCAGTAAATAGAAAATAAGGTGATTGCAAACATTTTTATTTATTTTAAATCAGTCCTATAGGCTCCAGCCACCCTCCCTCCACCCCGAGTGCGGGACAAAGGGGTAGATAATGGCTGGATGGATGGATGGATGGATGGAAATCAGTCCTCAGCTGCTGCTCCACTGTCTGATTGAGAGCTCTGGGTTGAGGCGTAAAACGAACTGAACTTCACATGACATTGCTTTGTATTGTGAAGGAAAGCAGGTGTCTCTCTCTCCCACAGCTCCTCGTCTGCACCACTGGAGAAATCCGGTCTAGGCACAACAGGAAAGAGGAAGAGTCGTGAGCAAAAACTGTCCTCTCAGTGCCAGCTTCAATGAGGAGCCTTCACCACAGACATACCAGCAGCACAAGTGGTCAAAATTTGAAAGTAATAATCACATAGTGCCCTCTAGTGGATTTCTGATTTCTAGTCTACTTCTGCTCTTTCATAAACACATTCATTATTATACTCGACACCATTTATTAATTATGTGCATAATGGTATATGTGTTTGTTATAATAATGTGTAATATTTCCCACTTTTGGCTCTTAAGTTTATAAGATATCTCAATGATGTTCAAGAGGTTCAATACAATTTAATGCTGTGATGCTTTTGGTTGAGGGAACCTACCTCAGACTAGAAGGATTCTTTTAATGGGTCAGGAAGAGAGGACGGTGTGTCAGGAAATCCGGCAGTACTGAACTTCCAGATGTTCTAACTAGAACATTTAATATTCTTCCCCCTCCTCCTTATGCTGGCTTTCCTCCTTCTGTCTCTGGTCAGAGGTGTCCACCTCTTCATCCAGAACCAGCACGTCCACATGAGCTGGAGGCTGATTGTACTTATCCTATATCTGATTTACAAAAAGGGTATTAAACCTCAGATCAGGGGTGCACAGCTGTGGTCCTGGAGGGCCGTATCCAAGTCAAGTCAAGTAGGTTTATTGTCATTTCAACCATGTACACAGTGAAATGAAACAATGTTCCTCCAGGACCATGGAGCAACACAAAGAACAAAGAGAGAAACACCACAAGACTTCAAGTGCAGGACAGGACTAAAGAGAGAGTGCAGATAGTTTACAGCACAAGACAACACATGGTGCAATAGACAGGAGCAGTAACGCACTAGTGAGTGAGTGAACACAGTATTAAACTGTATTCGAGGAGCAGATTCATCAAATGTGCAAATACAAAGACTGAGATTCAAGATTCAAGAGAGTTTATTGTCAGCCCAGCAACATACACAAGTACACAGAGGGTTGAACTAGCATTCTCTGAAGGAAACAGTGTAAGACAAAGACCGACAAAGAGCAGATCATCCATCCATTCATCTATCCATTTTAGAGTTATAAACCCATTAAAAAATCTAAAACAACTTAACCATGACAAGCCATTTTGTTACTTAAAAGAAAATAAATCCACTGGAGTACAATTACTGAAAAAAGAGAGAATCGTGAATTTGAACCCAAAATTGGTTGAATTTGGGAGGATAATCAAAGAAACTACGGGGGTCATCTTGTCCTGTCTGTTCTTATTCAAGCACTCTGAAAAGTAGCAAATGCTCCAGTCATTAGGCCCGTCTGCAGTGTATGTGCTTGTATGTGTGTCCAGACAGATACAGTGGGCTTGTCATGAATACTGTGATCATAAGCAGAGTTTAAGCAAAGCATAGGAGCCCTTTATATGCAAATCCATGAATTTGACAGAACAGAGGAGAGCAGATGGGTTCTGGATTTCTGACAGTCTCCTGCACAATCAGGAGAGGAGGCAGAGTGCACAGGAGAGATAAATGCTAATCAAGCGTCTGCCAGAAGTACAAATGAAAAAAAGTGATTCCTACTGAGATGAGTGAGAACAGTCTGTACTCTCCCACTAGAGAGAGTGAGAGAGAAGAAATTTGTCAGTTGAAATTCTGTGTACAAAGTGTGTGCAGGAGACCCTCAAGAATCTCCAAAGGCAACTAAAAAAATGAATTATTCCATAATAACTTACTGTTACTACATTGCATAATATTTTGAGAACACTAGAGGAAATCCCACTCAGCCCATTCAGAAATTGTAAAAAAATTAGTTTAAAGATACCAGGTACTTAACAGGTACTTAAAGGACACTTCACAGACAACACTGTATTCTTCTTGGCAGTTCACAGATATGTTACTTGTCACTGTATCTGCCATTTGAGAAATCTGAAGGCTTAACCGCTTTGGCTTTTTACCCTTTTATTAAAAGCGACATGCAGCAGGCAAGAGCAACATCCCAGCCCCACTTGTACAAACACACCAACTCAAACTTTCACTTTGTTTCACACCCTGATGGACAGGACAGTATAAAACAGTTATAATGTCACATACTGTACTGTAAGCGAGTTGTAGCAGTCACACTCTCGAAAAACAGAGACAGTATGTTTTTAGCCAGCACCCAGTGTGTGCATTACAGGTCTTCTGCATTATCACGCTTTGTTTGGTGTGGGAAAATTATTGGAAACGTCACTTTCAAATAAGATGCTTTATTTAGTGATTGAGAGTGTGTCCATTATTTTATCACCAGTTGTTTGGAAACCGTATTGTTTATCTGAAGGATCAGATTGATATAAACATATATTATAAACCTAGTCATGAAAATAGACATAGCATAGATATATTCATTGATTCATTCATTACTGGAGTCATTTATTCTAACCAGGGGTCACAGGGGTGCTGGAATCTAAACCAGCGGTCAGAGGTCGCCAGTCCATCACAGGGCAGACACAGACAAATACACAGTCATACCTAGAGACAATTTAGAATCTTGTTATTAGCTATTCATGTTATTAATTATCAATTGCTTTCTTTGGGCTTATAGGGTTTGGGTAGTAGTGTTCGTAGAGCATGAGACTACTTTTAGATGCTCATCCTAAGTGAAGTAATTCTGTTATAAATGCTTAGCAACTTTATTTAAAAAACAAAATAGACTGGTATTGGCCAGTACACAACCAGTCCCAATATACACGTGTTCCAATATCTATTAACTCTTAAAACAGGCTGGAACACGTTAATATACCACTATGTAGGCGGTGTATACAGTATTCAACCTGTGTGTTGATATAATGAACTAAATTGTAAGATGGCATGTATTCAGGTGTGTATTTTGGCCTTGTTGAAGTGGGGTCCTATGGGGTCCTAACTTCCTTCCTGGACAACATGATGTAAATATCTACAGCATGATGTAAATATGCTCTACAGTACATGGGAACTTCTTGAGTCACCCAAACTTTTCATAAGCATAATTTCAACTGGGATTTTGCTGTATAGGACTCAAAATGGTCAACCTACTTTTCAGATTAGAAGAGAGTGAAAGCTATGTCTATAATAACTATAATAACTTTTTAAATACTTATAGAATGTAGCCTTTCCATTGTAATAAAAACTAAATGAATGGATTAGAGTGAATAATGGATATATGGATGTTCAATTTTGTTTTGTGAAATATTAACTACATCATAAAATATTTACATGCACGTTCATTAGAGTTTAAATGTCTTTGGAACTCAGCTGGTGTGAGCCACGTTATTTATTACAGGTCTCTGGAAGTCTGTAAAACAAGCATTGGTCTTTTATGCTAATGTCTAGTAGAACCAGTGCCTGCAGTTTTCCATTCTCATAATAATATAGGAAAGAGCAGAGTGCTCAGGGCTGGTCATTTAGAGTGCATGAGGCTTATTGACATGAGCCCACTCCCCTCACAACCAAGATCAATAAGAGGTCCTAATTTCCTCTTCTCCTTAATCTCCCTAATCACAGCCACCCTGAGAACATTTCTGCTCATCATTAATTAAGGGAAGATCACAGGTAGTGAGTGATTATGATTGGACCAATATTTGACCACATTTCTGCCTGAGGGGCTGTCTGCAAATCTGTTTGACTGTTGGACCCGGTGGCATAAATAGGATCTTATGGGCACAGAGCAAATATTACCTTTAATTAATTTTTTAAATGTAAGTTGTTTGTTTACTTGTTCTCACTATTTCTCAATAAAATTGCTGCTCTAATGTAAGCTAATGGTTTGAATGTATTATTAAGTTATCATGACCTACCATGAGGCATGGACATAAAATTGTGTAAACAGCAAAGTAAGCCATCCAATACAGAACCTTAGTGGAGCTTAGTCACAAAGGGGAAATAGATTCCAGTGCAATTGTCCTGGCTGTGCTGCTAGTAGTTACTGGCCACCACTGATACTTCAGTTTTTGAGTGCTTCATTTTCAGCATGTTTATGTGTTCATCAAACCAACAAACATTAAGCCCACAGTTTTAACAAAACTAAAGAACTAAACTGTTTCTATTCACTTCATAATGAATAAAAGTTGTATTTTTTTATTGAGATTATTGAGTGAACATCTACAGTTCAGACTGAAAGAAGGAAGTGAATCTCTGTATTAATGACTATTAGAGGTATTTTAATTAAGGAAATAAGATAAAAGTATGGATTTCACGGGTGCTTTGTCCATTAATTAAAATCACACAAAGCCAGGTTACTAACAAATCTGTTCTTCTGAAGAGAGATATTGTTTGTGTGAACCATGCCTTGATCCAAACAGCTTTTACAAGATTTCAAAAGATGTGCTTTCAGTTGCCTGAATCTAGAAAGGGACACAAAACTTCTCTCAAACTGCCTACAAATGGAGGAAAAACAGGACGCTCTCTAGGATTAGGCATTCTGATAAGATCACTCCTAGGCGCTCCTGGAAGATGTGAGAAAGTATACATGGATAACTGCAAATGACCTACAGAAAACTCCACTATTACGAAAAAACTAAATAAAAATGTTGCTCATGGAAGAAAACCTATAGGAAGCTGCTGCCTTTCAATAACAAAAAACATTCCAGCATCTCAAGTTTTCTCAAGATCAAGCTGATGTTCCATAACACTTCTGGTAAAGTGATTTATGGACAGATGAGACAAAAATGTAATGTTTTTTGCACAAAAGCAAAATGCTAGGTTTGGACTAAAAAGGACACAGCACACCAAATCCAAAACCTAATCTTAACAGTGAAGCATAATGAAGTGAGCAACATGGTTTAAGCTGCCTAGCCTGAGGGCCTGGTCACCTTGCGATCACTGAAGGAACAATGATTTCAATTAATTCAAAGATGCATCAAAATGTTTTTTGGAAGAATGTAAGGGCAGCAGTCCATGACCTCCTGCTTGAGAGACATTGGGTGATCTAATAAGATAGTGACCCAAAGCACACAAGTGATTCACCATCAGAATGGTCCAAAAAAGAAAAAGATTTATGTTTTGGAATGGTCAAGTTAGACTGCTGACCTTAAACCTATTGAGAGGTTGTGGCATGACCCAAGAGGGCTGTGTAATCAAGGTATCCCATAAATTGATAAACAGAAACAATTTGTAGGGAGAAATAGTCCAAAATTCAACATCAGTGTTCTGCAAATCTAAATAGCAACTACAGGACATATTTGGTGTGGGGTTGCTATTAAAGGGGGATCTAAAAGTTTTTAAATTCACTTTCTTTTTCTAGCTTAGACTGTGGATGTTTGCTCAGTACACTCATAAAAGACGTACAAAGTACAACCGTTTATGTGTTCTTAGTTTAACTAGATCGTGTTTATCATTGTGATTAAGATGAAGATCAAACCACATTAGCAATCAGTGCAGAAATTCAAGCAATTCCAAAGACGTCACTCTTTCTTACAGCAGTAGTTGTTGGACATTTTAGTGGGCTATTACAGTGACTACTGAGTGGGCTGTGAAGGGAGGCACAACTTATTTTTTTTATCCAAGTTGACCTGGTTAACCTGATTGACAGCAGTGAATGACTCTTCGATGCTCAGCCAGATTTATCTTAGGAAACAGTGAAGGTTTGACTGTCAAAATCACTTCAGATCAGAATTCTGAGAAAGAGGAAGACATCTGAAAAAGCTGGAGTGACACCCCTGAAGAATACATTTTCTCATACTTTCCTCTTCTTTCCCCTTCTTTCTCTCTCTGTAACACTTTCTCTCTCTCTTTTCACCCCCCCACCCCACCCTCTCCAATCTCCTGGTGACCTCTGTGACCAATTTGCCTTGTTACATATTAAAATATGGATTGTGCAATATTACAAATGCTTGCACAAACATATTGTACTGTATTATTTACAGCCAAGTTTAAAAAGGTCTCATTTCCTCTCTCTCTCTCTTTCTCTCTCTCACTGGGGCTTGACAATGGAGCATGTGCCAGTGGTGCTGTGCATGGCTGCTCTGATAAAGAAGCCTGTGAGGGCCACTAGAGTCAAAAACAAACCTTGTCTTTTGTTTTCCCATTTTCTGTTCCGCTCACCATGACCTCCAAAGGTGTCCCTTAGGTATGCAAATTTCTTCTGAGAGCATATCTGCTTTGCACAAGAGCACAGTGAAAAATTACATCAGCCCAAGTTTGCATTACAGTAAGTAAAAGACAAGGGAAATGAGTCATGTTTGAATAGTACATGTATCTACTATCGCCAGAGCTCATGTCACTCTGGCTCTGTTTCAAAAGTGTTTGGCCAAAAACTCTAATTTGCACAATCCTCCCTTTACCACAAATGTTGCTGATCAGAAAAGACATGTTTAGATATTTTAGGTTTGCTTGTGTAGTTTTGCACTAGAGGCTAATGAAGCAAGCAGTGGGCATATTGTGCAGTAATTGCAACTGAATCTTTTGCTCCAAACTGAACTCAGTAATCTCAAAAAGACTTGCTCACATGGTTTGTGACACTGGCATGTGGATATTTATAAAAATGGACCAGAAAATATTACAATAGCCAAAAGACAGAGGTAGTAACCATTTTAAGGCGGAATAATGTCTGTACTTCTCTCCATGTTTCATAGAAAACAGTAAGTCATACCTTATGATATGTATTGTTGTTCTGTATAGGCAAAAAACCTTTTTTGTGTGTGTTGAAGCTCAGTGTGACTCTTGTAGCTGTGGCAGTATTTCTACCTTCCTTTTAAGCTAAAATGGAGAATCCAGAAGCTGGCATCCTCCCTTTCTCATTCTTTCACTCTCTCACTCTCTCTGTCTCTCCTCTCTGTCTGACAACTAGGTGAAATGGCTGCCTCTACGGGTAATTGGGCTCAGCTGTTCATCCATGGAGAGAGAAGGAGCTTAGGCAAACCATCAGCCCCCTCTCCCCCTCTATCTCTCTCTCTCTCTATCTCTGCCTGTTTATATCTTTGTATCCTCAGAGGAATAGATTTGAGCTTTGTGCGTTCAGTCCAGACATGTATAGAACAATGCCAAAAAAAAGAAAAAGCTGAAGAAAGTCCAGTCGAAACATGGAGAATTCCACACACTTCAATTATGTCATAATTCAGTCACTGCAAGGTAATTCAGGATGATTTTAATATGAAAAGGTTTGTTGTAGAAACCATTGTTTTAAAGTAGTGGAACCAGTGGTCACAATAATTAAAAAATAAAATAATACATTATTTCATTTATCTATTCACAATGACAGATGAAGTTATGTGTTAGCTGAAATTTGAAATGTAATGTTAATAATGGTCAAACATTGAAAAAATATAGATTTACTTTGGTACTATTTTGGGTAACAGTGTACCATGAAAGAATTTTGCCCAAACACTCATGTCGCTATCCTTAAACAATGTCTCATTAAATTTCATTTTACAATAAAATTTAGTTCACAAAATGTATTTAATTTGATTCATTTCTCATAACATTTTCTGTGAAGTCAGACATATGCTTCCAATCAGCACCTCTAAAACGTTTTTCACGTCAAACTACTCGGATTTTGTTTCGTAAATGATGTAAAAATTCAAAAATATCAGGGGAACTACTCTTTAAATATAAAAACTGGCTTTGACATATGTTTCTATGGTGGGCAAAAAGCAGTTAATGGTATAGGTTCTTCACACTCACACATCGTACAAAAATGAAAAAGATGACAGCTTTATCTTTAAGGGTGCAGGTAGACAGAGACAAATTCACATACACATTGTTCATTTACAATGCAGCTGAACATGTCCCAAAGATGACCCAAGAAAAGCCCCAGAGATGAAACCAAGCCTGGAGAAGTGGAGGAAAATAAAGAGGTGGGAGGTGAAAGGAAGAAAATGAGGTAGATCTGCAAATGAGAAAGGAGGTGATTTTTTTAAGGAAACGGCATGGAGGCTTTTAGAATAACAATAAATCTATACAAACTCCAGCTCCCCTGCTGAAATTCTGAGATATGCTCTGAAGGGGAGAAATGGAGACGGAAATTAAATTTCATCCGTTTATGCAGATTCCCTCTCCATTTGAGTGGTTTCATTCAGTACTGTAGATTATTCTGCAATAACAAAATTCTCTCTCTCTCTCTCTCTCTCTCTCTCTCTATTTCTTTCTCTCTCTCTCTTACTTTCACGACATCTTTCTGTATTTCTTTCCCTTTTTCCTTCTCTCTCTGTCTCTCTCTCTCTGTCTCTCTCTCTCTCTCTCTCTCTCTTATTGACTTAGCTCATCAATGTTAAACCACACAATTTAGTACTGTATAGATTTGTGCTGTTTTCTTTTATGGGTTTTTTGTTGGATGCATCTTTCTCCAAGTGTGACTATGATGACTGAGTGGACCTACTTTCATGTATTTTCATGCATTATATAATTTTCAGTATTATTTTTGGTAATTATAGTATTAAAGAATCACATCAGTCCGACTTTATTTGGAAATAAAGTCTCTAGGTGATCAACAAATGCTGAACAATGCTTAACAAATAATTTAGTGAAATTGATATTTAAAGTTGGGAAAATGTCCAAATAATGTTAACAGATATTTCGTTAAATAGAATGTAGTGACAAGTAAAGAACATCTTTGGAATCTGCATTGTACCATTGAAATACACTGTTTTTATCCGCTGATGCATTTTTAAAGTGTACCACCAGGGTTCAATTCCGGCCGTAATTCTGACCTTGGTCAGCAATGGGTAGTTCATCTGCACAGAGCAAGAAATGTACCTCCCTGTCTAGACGAGTGTGTCTGGAGGATGCTAACTTCATACATGGACAATTTTGACCCATTTGCCCTGTTTTAGCCAGGCTGCCCCTCTCAATGATTTTGACAGCAGGGATTAGCTACTTACTAGTGCTAATATAACATTGCTGACGTTAGACCAAATTAAATTACCATATTATTTTAGTTAAGGGTATTAGTCAGGGCACACAGGATCAGAGGTACTTACCAATGAGTTTCATCACAGTTGTTGTTGGCAAGAATGATATCTTATGTTCCTTATGTAGTCTGTGCATTACGTAGCCTGTGCATTACGTAGCCTGTGCATTACATAGCCTCTGCATTACGTAGCCTGTCTATTACGTAGCCTGCATTACATAGCCTGTGCATTATGTAACCTGTGCATTGCATAGCCTGTGCATTGCGTAGCCTGTGCATTACGTAGCCTGCATATTACATAGCCTGCATTACATAGCCTGTGCATTACATAGCTTGTGCATTACGTAGCCTGTGCATTACGTAGCCTGTGCATTACGTAGCCCGTGCATTACGTAGCCTGTGCATTACATAGCCTGTGCATTACGTAGCCTGTGCATTATGTAGCCGGGTTGTTCATCTGTACAGAGCAAGAAATTTACATGTACCCTCAGCACCCTCAGTACAGTCACTGGCTCCTTCAAATGTGAACATGTTAGCTAGCTATTCAGAGGAACATTTTTTGGGCAGGAGTGAAGGAAGTTACTTATTGTTAAGTAATAATAGTTACCTTATCTAGCTAAATAGCTACTGAGAAGAGGCTTTAAGCGTGCACTCAGGCTACAAACATTCCATTGAATATCATTCTTTCTAACAAGACTCACCAACTATATAACCTTGTCGCTAGGGAAGTCTTGTAATAGTAAGCTTTAGCAACATACCTAAGGATAACGATTTTTGTTGCTTCCCAAAGGCATCTTAACAACACTGCTGTGTATGTATATGCGTGTGTGGGCCCATTTCTTGTTTGGTTTACATATTTATTGATTAGGGTATGTAGGGAGTAAATGTGATCGAGTGTGATGACTTTGGAAGGAAGACAATATGACTCATGCCCTTGCATTCAATAAAGAAGATCAAAATTCTACTTCTTAAATCACCACTAAATACCTTCTTCAGACTGTAGCTTATACAAATGCCTCTGAGGCTGACATGGTTCAATTTGTCTCATATAGATTTGTTATAAGCCCTTGGTTCCAGATGTCAGGATTATAGGCAGAACTCAAGACAAAACTCAATATTTTGACCATCTTACTTCCTGTTTCTTCCTCCTCCTTTTCTTGTTTCTTCATTAATTCTGTTATTTCTAAAGATGCTACTGATGTTGTGACTCTTTAAAAGTAATTCTTTATAAATTATTAAATATAAATACAGACATCATTCAGAGAGGTTCAGTGTTAGTGTCTGAAGCATTTAATTTCTCTAAAATTTTCTTGCAAAAAGTTATTACACAAAAATGGTTACTATGCAACTATGTTGCCTGAAGCCTGAGACATTGTCCTACAATAATTATGAGATGATTTTGATTTTAAAAAAGATGTATTTATGGCAAAATGCATTGTAATATAAAAGAACACCCCCCACCAAAAAAACTTTTTTAAGCTTTATCAACACACCAAATCAGTAAACCCCACTTTAATACCAGTAATAACTCAGGCTTATCACTTGTTAAAAGGGGTGTTAATAAAGTTAATTTGTAAGTTAGTTTTACAAAATATTGTACATGAACAAATCTTTCACAGCTGTCTGGAGAACATCTGTGACCAAATCTGTAATCAACTCTGTGGGCTGGCAATTGGCCTCTAGTAGTGCCTGATTGAGTTGGCTGACCTATCTGAGTAATTCATTAATTTGGTTATGGTGTAATAGAGAAATTTTGTGCCTGACAGTGAAGGTGTTGATAGAGGTGGGCTCCATATCTGGGACTGCATAAGAAATGACTCTACCCCCAAAAGCTGAACAATATTTGAACCTCCCATACCAGAACTATTCAGTCCTAAGGGTCTGGTTCCAGCACAAGAGGTGCGTTAGAGCAGAGAAACTACCGAACTGCTGGACACCAGCTCTCCAGGACAGGAACTGCAGGATAGTCTTTATGTTTTTGCTGAGAAATGAAGGAATTCACAAGTTTTAAAGTGCTGCAAGTGTTGCAACAAAACCAGACCCACATAAACAAGGCTGAGATGGTGGATATGAGACATCTCATTTACTAGCACAAATATAAGACACCTCATTAACCAGCTTATAAATGCATAAAAGAAAACTCTTGAAGTACTTTTGGGACTCTGACACACCAAACCAACTGTTCCCTGTCGGACGCTGACAGGCCATTGGTGAGCATCAGTGTCTGCTCTTGTCAGTGCTGTTTTGGTCAGTTGAGCATTTGGCATCGGCATCAAAAGCTGGGTGTGAGAAAGAACAAAGTGAATATGTGATTCTCTAAAAATGTAATAGAGAATGCCATTATGTTTCAACACTAATACAAGAAGCAGAGATTTTAGAATCCATCCATCCATCCATCCATCCATCCATCCATCCATCGTCTCCCGCTTATCCGGAGTCGGGTCGCGGGGGCAACAGCCTAAGCAGGGAAACCCAGACTTCCCTTTCCCCGGCTA
>JBBPCY010000028.1:6397903-6416579 GCA_037974405.1 Brachyalestes nurse | reverse complement strand
CAGCCACATACACAAGTACACAGAGGGTTGAAATAGCGTTCTCTGAAGCAAACAGTGTAGGACAAAGACAGACAAAGTGATACAAGGACATACAAAGAGCAAGACAACTGCTGCAACATTATATTGCAGCATCCAAGCAAAGATTTCTAAGAACAAAAGCAAAGACTGGCAGGTAGTGCAAATAAGTGAACATTCTGAGGTAGGCAGAAATAAGTCATTGTACAAAAATAAGTAGCAGCAACAGGATTAGAAAAATACGTACAGTATATAATAAACACAGGGTAAAAAAGGGGGATTTACAGTGACAGTTGGTGAGTCCATTTTCTTTATTTCTGGCCGAACATTTTCATGTGTGTGCAATGGAAGTAGTTCAGTTTAGAGAGTGTGTGTGTGTGTGTATGATGTACGGTTTGTACAGTTTGGTGACGTCCCGCTCTGCAGTTTACCCTCTTTGCCACTACAGGGATCTCTGGTTTTCTGTGTTACATTAACTAAATAAGGACTTGCCCGTGTGTTGATATCTGCCCCTGGTTCCTGGAGTGTGTTTTCAGATTATCGTTTTTCTGAGTGTTTCAAACTGCAAACGAGTCAGTCCTCTCCTGTCCAGCCATTCCACCTGTTACCTGACAGGTTACTTCTTCATCCAGCACCATCACCTCCACACAAACCGGAGGCTGGTGGTCCTTATCCTGTGAGAGACAGGGAGAGAGACACAAAATCTGAATAAAATATCAAATAACTTTATCCCAGAAAAAACTGCTTATGTTACGACTGCATGGGCACAAAGAGACACATAGACAGGAACAATATAAAATATACAGTTTAAATAAAATCAAATAAAAATAATGAAAATATAAAATACACTATGCTGTAGAAAGTAAAGTCTCTTTTGACAGATGCTCTTATCCAGAGCGACACTGTATATACTGTAGATAAATAACTTACTGTTAAGTAGATTACCAATAACACATGTAATAGGTTAGGAGAATGTAATAGAGGTCAGCAGTAGATCAGTAAGATTGACGTAAGTAGTGATGCTGCACATGGTAAGACTATTGCACACAAAAATGATATAAGAGCTTAGATCCAGGGTGCACAGCTCAGTTAAAAACACCTCTTACGCCTAATGATGTGTAAGAGCTTCAATGTAATGTAATGCTGTGATGCTTCCGGCTGAAGGAACCCACCTTAGTCTAGAAGAAGAACTGTCTTAATGGCAGAGAGGACGGTGGGACAGGACTCAGAGAAAGAAGCTGAGGCAAAATCCTTTTCAATTTATGGAGAATTGAAGGGAAGAAAGTTGTATTCTTCATTAAATTTCCAGAAGGCTGAACTAAAATGTTTAACGATCTTCCCTCTCCGTGCTGTCTTTCTTCTCAGATTTGTTCTTTTTCTTTTCTCTTTTTCTGCTCAACTTTCTTAACTTTCAGAGCTTAACCAACTCCGTCTCGCGTAAGGATGGGCAACATGACGAGAAATATAATAAATGTTTTTATCTATTTTTTTTTTACAATTATTCATGCTGATGTGATTCATTTTGGCTCAAACATTTTTGCCTCCATGTTCTAAAAACATTTGATGCAGAAAAGTGTAATATTTAGTTATTAAATATTAAATATTATCAGACCTCCTATAAAAGGCCCTGTTAACCCCTCCCATGCTCAACCTTTGATTACGCGCTTAAGATTGTTAAATGAAACATTGTTCACAAACCATGACATTATATTTCTGACATATCGCCCAACCTTTCTCTTTCCTGTTTGCTCTGTTTCACATTCTTTCTTAGCCTCCTTCAGCTTCTGCTTTATCTCCATTGTTTCTTGTTCATACAGCTGCTGGATTCTTCTTTTCTCCTCCTGCAACTGTTCCAGTCTCTCTCTCCATAACTCTGCCTCGGTTCGTTCTTTGGCCGTTTGGAAGATGCTGTTATATTTATCCAACAGCCCCTCTCTGCGCGCCCTTTCCTCGTTCTCCTTTATGTCAGAAGAGTCCACCGTTCTTCTGGTCGCCTCTGCTACCAGAAGAAGTGTAGGTTGAGCTGGGGGAACGAGGGGCTCCAGTGTTTTAGGGTTAGATCTCATAGGGCTGCCGAGCTTTCTGATAATGAATAAGGGAAAACTGAAGTTTCCCTCAGGGGAGGAGCCCGAGTCCAAGCTTTCCTTCTGCACCTCTTGGCACTACACAACAAAACAAAGAAAGAAAGAGGGAGAAATTACTACACAAATACTGGCAAACAGTCTGTGAGCATTTTGCATTGTATAATAATACTAAGTCCCTTCCCCTCTGTGATAGAAATCCCTCGGAGGTTTGAAGTATTAAATATTATTTAGTATGTAAATGTCCTGTATGTGTGAAGCCCAATTGCAGCAAAGTACACTATTTGGACAAAAGCCTTGGGACACTCCTCTTAATTAAGAATTTGGAGTCCCAATACATTTGTCCATATAGTGTATATAACCTGGACCAAGGAGTGAAACACAGCTGTTCACGAAGGATCTGTTTTCTGTACTTCAAAATGCACCCTAAAGATCTCAGATCTGATCGGCCGAGCATTTAACCACTAGTAGTTATTTTCCTTACTCTGAAAAGGCTGAAATATAAGTGAGCAGTGTTCTAATCAGTGTTCTTTTTCTAAATGTGAATTGATGTGTTTTGTTGGAGAAAAGTGTGATGAGTGTGTTGAAGACTCACGCATGGAGGTGCTGAAACGGAGGGCTCCTCAAGATCAGAATTCACCTACAAAGCAAAAATACATTTCCATTCCTCCATCAGTCTACAGCTCTTTATTTAACAGTAAATTAAGGAAACGATACAAGAAATTCCTTCTTACCTGAAGCGGTGTGACCCTGCTCCGGCGAAACATTCGCATTGTGTAGTTTTTAATTTTCCTAAGAAAATATTAATTAACAGAGTATGAGTCGGTCTGCGTGTAAGTGCTAATCTTTCTAGTGAACTTTAGATGTTTAGAGTTAATAAATATACAATAGAAGTTCAGCTAATTAGAAAATCACTTCAAAACAACAAGATAAAATAATTTCTGCTGTTCACCTTCAGTGAAGTCCTGTTGCTGTAAAGACACACGTTAAAGTGACATTTTTGTCTGATGTTCTTCCCTTTATGACGACCTAACGCTAACTGTGACGTCACATGAATTACGTTTCCTAGGCAACTAGCTCACAGCGCGCGCACACAGAGTTGTTGTCATGTGAAGTTTTGTTGAGCTCTCTACACATCGCCCTCTAGTGGTCAACACGGTTTCTGCCTAAGATACATTTCTTTCATCACAGACCCTCGCATCATTTTTCGAAAACAAAAAAAGTCAGGCGTGTTTTGTTGCTCCTGTGGGTCAGTCCTGCTTTTCTTGGCTTTTATACATTTTTGTCCTGGCATGTATGAAAACACACACACATACATACATTCATACACACACGGGCACAGGACTGTAAGGTTTTCTGGTATATTACAGCGTGTTGGGGAATCTTGGAATGGTTGGCAACTGAGCAGAATGAAGGACTGTGTGTGTGTGTGTTTGTGTGTTCTTTGCTATAAAATGGGTTACTGAAAGAATACTATTTTGGTTTATTTAAATAAATCAATAAAAGACTTGTTCCATTACACTAATTTTGGAAGCATGCAGATTTATTAGATAAAAAAACTATAAATGCAAAATCATCAGGGGTCAAAGCATTGGAATATTCATGTTGTGAATAAAGTTGTCCTGTAGTCTCTGGATTTTCAGTTTTCTTGTGGGTTTTGGATGGTGAGATTCCTCAGGCTTCATAGATACTTATTGTACATCTATGTATTTTTCTATTTTTCTATACTGATATATATGGTTATTTATTTTGATTGTGTACCATTAAGATTTAGAAACTTGTTTTTCTGCACCATGTATGATGACAGTAAAGCCGTTTAGGTCTCAGTAGGCAGGAAAACGTTACTGCAGTCAGCGGGCACTTTCATAATAAGTAATCCGTAGAGCTAGTTAAACATATGTTATTCTTACATAAATATATTTCTTTTCTAATCACACTGCATGTACATTATATGAACAAAAGTATGGGGACGCCATACACCAACAGCTATGACAGCTTCCACTCTTCTTGGAAGGCTTTCCACAAGATTTTTGAGTTTCTGTGGAAATTTGTGCCCATTCATTCTTTAGAGCATTTAGGAGGTCAGGGACGGACGATGATCGAGAAGTCCTGGCTCGCAATCTCTGTTCCAGTTCATCCTAAAGGTGTTGGATGGAGCTGAGGTCAGGACTCTGTGAGGCCAGTCAAGTTCTTCCACACTGAACTCCTCCATCCATGTCTTTATGGAGCTCGCTTGTGTACTGGGACACAGTTATGCTGGAAGGGTTCTTCCCCAAACTGAGTACACAAAGTTAGAAGCATGGCGTTGTTCAAAATGTCTTTGTCTGCTGAAGATTGCCCTTCGCTGGATTTATAAAATTATATAAAATTAAGATGTGCGTCCCAATACTTTTGTCCATATTATGTAGGTAACTCCTGCAGGGCGTTATTAGAGAACGGATAGACTCCTGTTCGGGGGGGGGACGTTTAACCCGCCTAACACTCAGTGTGGAAACTGAAAGTGGTGGGAGATGTTTCCTGAGTGTGTTTTGTGCTTCTCTTGTTTTTTGTATATGATAAAATAAAGCGAAGTAAATTAATAAAGAACTGAAAAAAAAAGTTTAAAAAAAAAATCCACGCCCTGAAAACACGACTGATCTCAGTGTCTTGATGGTGGACGGTTTCGAACCGTGATTGGAGGAAACGTGATTATGGGCGTGACTTTTGACCACTTTGCGTGAGCTGATTGGACTTTTTCTGGAAGTAGGCGGACCGGACGAAGGGCCCCCTCTGTAAACCAGAGAGAGACGCCATTTTGTTACTAGCGGTTGGGAGGAGACGGATTTTCGTTGAGAAGCCGTGCCGACAAGGTAATTTCTCATTTTAAAGTACCAAAAATATGTTTATACCTTTTTAATTCATACTATCAAGGTTGCGATCTGGTGACCAAGTGAACGCCTTTTAAATCCGGCCAATACGTTCGTTAGCTTTTTTTGCTAAGCTAAGCCAGCTGGTTAGCCGGACAGACCGACCGCTTTAAAGTATTTTTAGTTCTGTATTCATTTTTACTCGTCTTTGTCTGCTTTTATCAAATCTATAGACAATTAAGAACGTACCAGGGCTTAAATAGGTCTCCTGTTAGTAGTTTTACTGTTTTTATCATTTGTTAGCCGTAGGTAGCTAACGAGGCTTATCATTGAAGGGCTTCCATATACAAAGAGATAAATACGTGGCACAAAAAAGGGAGACATGTTCTTCATCCTGAAATTTAAAATATACTATTAGTATATCATTGGAAAGAGTAGGTAAACAGTTCTGTTGGCTGGTCTTGTTTTCTAGTCGAGCTGGACAAGTGTAGGCCTGATCTGGGCTGGTCGACCTGATAAAGCTACTTTATGAAGACGTGTATGGTCCTGACTTGCCATTAATGTGTTATTTTGCTATGTTTTTATAACTCTGTGGTTAAATTTGTTCGTTATACACGTTTATCTAACGTAAATCGCTTATTTTTTTTCTAAGCAACGCAGTAAATTAATTCACCGGCAGAACTGCTTCATTTACAAGAAATTTGGGTGTTGTTGCAGGTATAATGGTAATAATAATATTGAAAACAGGAATGCCAACTATTTGATGTTGTACTGTTTCATCTTTCATCAGATATACATCTGGCCTTGTATCTGATGTTATGTTCTAGTAGTTGGTTAACTAGCCTTTTTCTATATTTCTGTAACTTTGAGTATTAAAGATTTTGTAATCTATAATTCACATAATTGATATTGCATGTATAATGTAATTTAAAAACAATATGGCAAAGATACATGCCAACAATTAGTTGTTGTATTGCTTCATCTTTCCTCATATAGCCTTATATATGGTTTTACTCATACTTTACTTTTGAGTATTAAGATTACTTTGTAATCTATAATTCACACTGAGAAATTTTTCTTTAAAATAAATTGTTGTTTCAGGTATAATGATGATAATACCAACATTGCAACAATGAATGCCAACTCTGTTGTTGTAGTGCTTCATCAGATGGCCTTATATCTGATGTGATGTGCTACTAGTTAGTTAATGTGTAGTAAACACTTTACTAACATTGAGTATTAAAAGAGATTATTTTGTGTGTTTGTCTTTGGAATTCTCTTATTTTTAATGAAACACAGTTTTCTTTAAAAGAAATCCTGAGTGATGTTGCAGGTGTGGTGTTACTACTACTACTACTAATAATAATTATATATTATAATAGTAATATTGCAAAGATGACTTCCAACCATTAGTGGTAGTATTGGTTCATCTTTCATCAGATGACATTATATCTGTGTTATGCATAAGAAGTTGGTAAACTAGGACTCTTAATTAGGACTAATTTGTTAAATCATATATTAGTCATTTTATACATGACTTGCTACATGTGGCTTTAAAGTACTTCATATGTTGGTTTCTGGTCAGGAATGGGCTGTCACTATCTTAGGCTGTGGGTCTGTCGCAATAAGGACATTGTGGAAGAGATCAGATGTGGTCATGTGTTTCCGCCCCAGGCGTTCAGATATAAGCGCACCCCTCCAGCCGCCTCGCACATGGTTGTGTTTACTCTTCTGCTGCACATCCAGAAGCAGGTGCAGAGGGAGTGTACCGCACAAACCTCAACACCACATGTATCAGCTTTTTATCTTGCATTCAAGTAAAGTGGCCCCTAATAGTCACGTGTGGGCGATGTGTTAGGCTTTCTCTGCATTTAACTCATTCACCAAGTGAAGCAGTGGGCTACCAACAACGGAGGTGTCCGGGGAGCACTGTGTGTTTGTGGGGACAGTACCTTGCTCAAGGGTACCTCAGTGGTACCACTAGCAGCACTGGGATTCAGACTCCCAACCTTCAGATCAAAGGGGCAACTCCCTGACCACTACGCCACCAGCTGCCCTAAAGTTTGCTCACGCCTGAACGGATTCCAGTTGCGTTTCCAGTCATTGTAGCTTCCCTTGATAACTAATTTCCTGAATTTGTTGTGATTTTTAATACTGTGATTTTAGTTTGTTTTATTATTAAACTATTGTTTAAGTCTATAGTACACAGGAAGGACCAAAGTTGAACATACTTTTGTATCTTAGTGTGATAAGTCTGTACTCTTATAATCTCTGACTGGATTACTTTAATATTTATAGCCCTAATTTGTCGTTCAGTACCAAGTCTTATTGTAACTCCGTAAATAAACATTTTCAGTAATTCTCTTGCATTGGTTTAAGCCATGCTCAATTTCAGTTTGTAATTTAAAAGAAGGTATCAAAAAGAGATTAAATAAGCAAGTAAGAGTTATTACGGTACAGTCGTGTTGAACATACTTTTGTATTTGAGTGTGATCGTGTGTTTAATATTTCTGTCCGGATTACTTTAATATTTGCAGCCCTAAGTTGTCATTCAGTGCCCAGTCTTATTGTAAGTCAGCAAATACATATTTTCAGTACTTCTCACTCTTTTCTGGTTTAAGCTGCACTCAGTTTCAGTTTGTAATCGAAAGGAGAGTCCCAAAAAAGAGAAGAAATACAGCAAGCAGGAGTTACTACAGTACAATTGTGTTCCTGAGTTAACAGTGACTCTGTGTGAAAAGCTGACCAAATGCTTTTCTTCTCCTTTTTCGTGTGGCAGTAGGTAGGGGCCGGTTTTGGTGGTTGTCATGGGAGCGGGCCAGCTTTGTTTTTACAGGACGGGGATATTTGTCGAGGCCGGTGAATGGGGCGTTATCCAAAGCTCCTCCCATCTCTTGTCCTCTTGCTGTCAATAATTAATCCTTTGTGGACCTTGTGAATTACTCATGAGTCTCAATTTGCGGTTTGTGCTGTTTTTATGCTTAATAGACGGTAAATAGATGGTTTCAATTTAACTGCCAACAAGTCACTCCTTTGTACATCTCGTCTACTGAAATTGAATGTTGTGGCATTGCAATGCATATCAACACTAAAAAAATTGTGTTAATTATTAATTAAGCTGCCACATATTGTATTTTGAGTATTGTTGCACCTCTGTGGTTGACACAACCTCCCTCTTGGTCTTAGATGCAGCCCTCACTGCAAACTCTAGCTGGGTGTGGGCTCCTGTGTACAGTAATCTCTAATTAAGCACAGGTTCTATAAGCTTGTAAAAGACAACTTTTGTGAGAGAGACACTCTTCCAGGCCCTTTGTCTCTCTCTCTCTCTGTTTCCATTTTGAGTCAGTGTTCCAGTGCACTTCCCCATTGCTGCGCTGACGGACTGCACTCTCGGGCTTCTGTAACACACATGCGTGATCAAGTGACTTGCAGAAGTAGGGGAGTGAAATGTAAGTCATTTAAGGAAAGTTGTTCATCAGGGCTGAATCACCCACACCCACCACTGTGGGTTAGAGATCTCATGCAATTTTAATTTTCCAAATAGTACAAGGATGGTTGCATTGGTTTCTTTTGTTACATTACTTGTAATTTTTCTTTGTTGCTGCCGTTTTAGTGTTCAGATTCACATGTGTTTTTTGTGAAAATACTGAATACTATCATAATTAAAACAGAAACAGAAGTATGTACCAGTCAAATAGGTCAAGTAGCTTCACAAACAAGTGAATAACCTACACAGCAATAAGGAAACAAGGTAAACAGAACACTTAATACATGAAATGCAACATGAAGTGCTTCATAGAAATAAAATAGCCTTCTAAAATGTGATCCGAGATAAAAGAAAACATTCACTCAGTTAGCACAATAAGAGATGAAGAGAAGTAGAATCACAATAACAAATCTTAGTAGCTTACTGAATGTGTTTGTTGATTTAATGTTTCAGCTACAGTTCCTGGTGACACTAAGAAATAATGAAAAACACACAAGTGCTTTACGGATGTTAAGTGCTCATGTCAAATCCTGGACAAGTTGCTGAGTTCCCTAATGAGCTTGAGACTTAATGCTGCAGTTGTTGGGAGCTCATGTATTGCTTCTCAGGGCAAACAAACTGGCCTCAAATAGTACCCAGACTTATGTTCTTCTGAGTGTCCTCAAATTAGAGATGTACTGCCTTTTTAATGGTAAATTACATCAGTGAGCTTTTCTAAGCCAAAGGTGAGTCAGCACAGTTTAACAGTGTTTGTAATTAAGACAGATTTAAAGAGGCTCCTAAGTGTGAGTGAATCTACCAAAGGTTTTGCTGCATCGTTGAAAATTTCGAATCTCAATTATGGTGTTAATGGGAATCGAGAACCTGTTCCAAATTGTCCGATTTTTTTTTTTCTTCCACGGCCGTATGCCTCCAAGTCATATTGATTTTTTTTTTTTTTTTTGGATGCTGGTGTCCTGACTGATCGCTTATAAAGCTTATAAAACTCAAACTGATAACACTATGTTTAAATAAGATTAAGCTCGTACTTTCACATTGTGTAACTACTTACTAAAGAATCGGACAACACAGCTAAAGAAAGGGTTTTATTTGTCAACCAAGGACAAATAACACATTGGCTAAAACAATGAAGACAACAAAGAGTTCCATTTTAGACCCTTGAGCAGCAACGTACACTCATATGCCCTTATACTGTGCACTGAAGATCGCATGAAGGTGCAAAAATGTACATGTACAAGTCAAAAGTAACAGTTAAGAGCTTTAAAGATATTACTCACGGTAAAACGGCAGGTAGCATGGATTCATGGGCGTGGTAATGAATCCCAAGACTGGAACTGCACATGCTCAAATTAGAGAATGAGTCTTGGAAGCACGTCTCAATTGGTAGCATGTAGCGAAACACCCAACAGTGTGTTGTCAAACAGCCCAAAATGCGGCTTCATCACACAGAGAAACATAACAGTGCCACTTTAAGTGTCTAAAATGATAGAGGGTATTATGTTTCAACATCTTTCAGCACAACATGGGCTAAAATTCCAGACCTGCCATGTATTTGCTGTTGCTTCTCAACCAAGCAGCAGGTCCGTTACCAAGGGTAAATATCCTGTTAACACATTAGCACAGCATAAGCACATTTCCTTTTACTAAACCTAAATGTAAACAAATGCTGTACAAATATTCTCTTGTTTCGTCCAGTTTAGATGTTGACAGACACAGAGCTTTGAGACTGCAGCAGCTCAACTCGCCCATCAGCTGTGTCAATGCTGGAAACCTGCGTAGGCCCATTCCCCCACAACATAAAGTGATGGGCAGTATTCACACTGGAATCAATAAACGCTCTGTTAGAAAACACTAAGTTCAGGAAATTGCTGTACTTACAGTTTTTGGTAGCTTTTTAACACGTGGCACCACTGTTTTGCTGGTGCCTTCTGTCTTATCAGACGTCAGAGAAACTGCACATCGTGATAAATCTGCATTTATGATGTTATATCCTGAGAAATTGGTACGTTTCCTTTCTGTGGATCTCTGCTGAATTTATCCGATTAGCTGTTCACACCCTTGCAGATGGAGGAAGTGTGCCATTTAGACATGCAGCACAGTTTGAAGTGTTTTGTTTTGTTTGCCATTTAGTCAGAATAATGTAGTAACTTGGGTAATTTTAATGGTCCACTGACAAATAATATTTAAATATGTAGGCCAACGTACTGTACAGTTGATTTTAAAAATAAGGAATGTGTTGACTGTAACCCAACTAACAGTATAACACTTTAATTACACAAACCTTATTAGGAAGCTGCTGAGCTGAAATGGAATAAAATAAAATGCATAAATATTTGGTTTTACATGAATACTAAGAAAGAAAATGAGGATTTAGGCTGTTTAAAAGCTTGAAGTGTGTTAGGATACCTAAGAGTGACTGTGTTTTTAGCCAAGTAGCTGTATGCCGTAGCCTAAGTTTAGTGTGTACAACAAATAATGATGTTTGACTGAGGTGAGTTCAGCAGAAATGTGAAAGTCTCACCTTCCTTGTTGGTTCAAGATATGTATCCTTAAAGTGAGACATTAACTGTAAGCTGTAATGGGAAAGTGTTTTGGGTCAATTTCTTTCCCTCTTCTTCGCTTAACAGTCTTTTAGGGAGACTTAAAGCTAAAGCCACTCTTAATATGTGAACCTGAGGTGTGTCGGGGTGGTTCCTAGTTTTCCAAAAGGTCAGTTCTCATCTCCTACTAGCTAACCAGCTTTCGCCTACGTCTCCAGGAACAGCTCTTTGTGTTTATTCAGTGATGAAACTAAAAAATCGCAATAAACTAATAAGGAAACAAAGTAAACTGAACTCTAGTACATGAAATGCAACTTAAAGTTCTTCATAAAAATGAAATTTCATTCAGAGAGGCCAAACAGGATTAGAGGTAAGATAACGTTTACCGAGTTAATACAATAATGGACAAAGTATGTCTAATGTTGTAATCTGCTGATTTTGTTTTGATTGATCAAGTATGCAGAGTTTTTTTTTTAAGGCTAATGGGCTAACAAATTAAAATACACTTAACATTTAGCCTTCTGGGGCTACAGAGTAATTGAGAGAACTTCAGTTTAAAATATTTAAGAATGTGATGAATGGGTGTTTTATTTTTATATATATATATTTTTGATGAGTATAATTATAAGGCATACAAATTGCTGACTCATTGTTGTTGATTTATAGAGCAGATGCATTTATATGTTTTTTTTTTTTTTATGGTGTTTAATGGTGACCGTCTTGGACAAACATTTACTAGTGCTTTAGTGTCTAGAAGTGATGTGGTTCTGTACCAGGGCTGCTTTGTCTGGTACGCTGTGGCCATTATCTCTTTGGTTACGGTTTGTCTGGATTCAGATGTAACTTAAATCAATAGGGGACTTGCACATTCTCTCTCCCTCTGTGTCTCTCTTTCTCTCTGATTAATTCAGAAGCCAGGTGTCTTCTTTTACAAGCCGGTCAGGTTACCTACAGCAGCCCTCCTTCCTGCAGTGGCCTACATTCACCACATCACTGACCTCATTGTGCCATTCCCCTCCCTCTTTCCAGTTCTGGTAGTGGTGCAGGACTGAGCTGTGCTCTTTTGTTATAGTGTGACTTGTGGTTAGGATATCTAAAATGACACCACCAGTTCAAAACTAGGTGAGAGAACATGCGCGGATGACTGATATTCTGTTTGTACCAGTTGTCAACCACTGGGTCTGAAAGGGTCACAGCTCTACTTAGAAATTGTGACAGTACTCAGAAAAACATTTTTGACATTCTTGTATGAATAGGAAGTAATATTCTGTTCTATTAAAAATGCTCTGTGATATTCTTAGGAGACAACCTTGAAATACCTCCTTGAATCACTTTGAGCCAGTGAAAGTGGGATTTTAAAGATTTGTAAAAAAAAAATCTGCATAGTAAATATTAAGCTGAAAACATCATTCAGTGCAGTTTGGCATGAAAAGTCAGAAAGGGTCACAGTGGTGGTGATGGAAACCAGACACCTGAAGCTTTTAATGCTATTAAATGAAGTTATGACTACTATGCCTGAAATGATGTTTTACATATTTGAGAGAATTTTGCCTGTCTGAAACATGCTGTTGAAAACAGGACCCTGAAGTCTCTTCAAATCAAAAGCCCTCTTGAAAGCAGATAACTTGAGTTTATTGACTAATGCTTAAAAGGGGGAAATAGACGTGCACTGTTGTGACTCTTCTGTGTTGTGTGGAACACACTCAGCTGCACTGTCCAGAATGTGAAGCATGCATCGTAGATAGGCTGTAGTTGAGTTTAAAGCATCCACATATACCCATTATTTCTTCAACATTTTTCTGATGTTAATGAACTGACTAAAGTGGGGTTAAGAGGAGAATCATCTGCAATTATTTTACATGATTTATCAGTTAAGGGTTTGTTTTAATCTGATCATCTTTCTGTTTCTCTTTTGCTTTCTTTCTCAGATCTGCCACCATGGGGAACATGTTTGCAGGCCTCTTTAAGAATCTCTTCGGGAAGAAAGAGATGCGTATTCTGATGGTGGGCTTGGATGCTGCCGGCAAAACCACCATCCTGTACAAGCTTAAACTGGGAGAGATTGTCACCACCATTCCCACTATCGGTCAGTCACGTTATTGACGCTTTTGTTATTTTGTCCCAACATGCAGTTTTTGTCTTTCTTTAACATTTCCTCAATCTGCTGCATTTGTTTTTGATGTTTTTTTCTGTCTAACTTTATCTCCAAAAGGAGTTTATTCTAAAATGTATGCATTATTTGCTGTTTAAAATAATCAGCATAGACGACTAACATTACATTAATGTATTTTAAGGAGCTCTGGAAGTCTGATAATGTAAAATATTCATTTATAATTTAAATATTCTTCAGTAATTGAAGAAAAATGTCTGAGCTGTTTCAAAACTTAATAAAATAGGGCGTGAAGTGTTTTGTGTGTGTGAGGTTTTTTTTTTGGTTCTTTCTCTATAACTCCACCCCCGGAATGTGTGTGGGGGAGGTGTGAATTGTGAATATTGTCACGCACTGTTGGCGCCCAGAGGCCCAGATTGAGACCCTGATGCCCTTGCTGACCTCAGATGTTTCCACTGATCTTTAGCCCTGTCTCATGCTTCTTTTGTTTCTTTCTGTACAGGTTTTAATGTAGAGACAGTAGAATATAAGAACATTAGTTTCACAGTGTGGGATGTGGGCGGTCAGGATAAGATCCGGCCGCTGTGGAGGCACTACTTCCAGAACACACAAGGTCGGTCTCTCTACATGTTTCAGTTTGAGAATAGAAAGGATGAACCTGGATTGGAGGTGTCTCATGCTTCTTGCTCTTGCTTTTGCCCTTTCCTTTTTTTCAGGTCTGATTTTCGTGGTGGACAGTAATGACAGGGAGCGAGTAAACGAGGCGAGAGAGGAGTTGACAAGGATGTTGGCTGAGGACGAGCTCAGAGATGCCGTGCTGCTCGTTTTTGCCAACAAACAGGTGAGCGAGAGGAACAGGGCAGCCCTAAAACTTCAGAATCCGTCTAAACTAACTTCTGACAGAAGATGAAATGACAGCTTTGCCTTTTGACTGATGCCACATGAACTGAGTCTGGCATTGTAGCAAAGTGTACCCTTATGGACGCTCTCAGATTTGTAAAGTCCAACTGAATTAAATTGGTCTTGCAAAGATGCTGGGAGACGGTTGGCATTTTAATGTCTTTCACTAGCTTGCCTTGTATCAGTCTTTCAAAGAAAAGGGGTATGTTGTGAAATCATAGTGGGGAGTGTGGCTGTGTTGTGCCTCTTGCTAATTACATGAGTATGATGGGACTTTTAATAAGATTTTAATAAGGTCATTAAGTAATTGTCATTTTCTATAAAGGCTTATCTTATCTCTCATCTTATTGGTTGTGTTATGTTTTGTTTAAAACAGTGATCAGTCGAGAGCCTTAAAGGTTAACAAAACATGAAGCTTCCAAATACCATCCTAAAGAACAAAAAAAACCAAAACAACAAAGTCTTAATCTCTCAGTGATTGCTTTGCAGTTTGAATGATAAACTGGGAGTCTGCGGTCATTATAAAACCATTTAAATCTGAGCATTCTCTGCAACGGGGAGCTTTTAGCACACATTGTTTTGCGTTAATTACTAAAAAAAAAAAAGAAGCTCCCAGACGCAGAATCAACACACATGAATGTGAATGATCATTTGAATTATCGCCACAATAATGACTAGGTTACTCGGTTACTAATAGAACAGTAATATCATTGTAGCTTTTACTAACATGACTTGCCTTTGCTGTGTTAAATGACTGTATCTGGCCTCTCCCTCTCAGGACCTGCCCAATGCTATGAATGCAGCAGAGATCACAGACAAACTGGGCCTGCATTCACTGAGGCACCGCAACTGGTACATCCAGGCCACCTGCGCCACCAGCGGGGACGGCCTGTACGAGGGCCTGGACTGGCTCTCCAACCAGCTCAAAAACGCTAAATGATCCATTCCACCTAGCCCTCTGCTGTCTGCGCTGTGTGTGTGTGTGTGTGTTTGTGTGTGTGCGCGCGTGTGTGTGTGAGAGACCGTGCGCAAGTACGTGTGTAGTGAAAATGACAGCTCTGGATTTAGTCTCTGTCACCCACTTTATCCATCCTTTTCTTCTATTGTTTGGTCCCGTAGACTTTAGAGGCTCTCCCCAGTGCTGTCTAGTGTACACACACCGGAGTGGATGCGTGTGATTGTGAGTGTGTGAGATGAGAGTGGGAGCAGCCCTGCTGTGCCTTTTGAACACATGCTTCTCATACAGCTCGGTTCTCTCTCTTTCTCTCTCTCTCTCTCTCTGTTTCCTCCTCTCCCTTATCTCCCTCTCTCCTGTCTCTGGTGCCCCTCCTGGTTTTCACATGGCAAAGAATGACCCGGGATGCTAAACAGGATGCTGTTGTTTAGTTATTGGTTTTTGTTTTGTTTTTTCTTTTTTGTTACTTACAGAATAAATAATTATATTGAAATAAAAGAACAGTCTTGATTTTCATCCTCTGATGTTAAAGCAGTCGCGCATGTCTAAGATGTTACAAGGTTCACGTTGTCACCCTTTACCCCCCCACATATGATGAAACTCATTGTAACCTGCATCAGGTTGGGAGAAAAGAAAGACAATAAAGTGACGTTTTCCATCCTAGATCCTTCTTTGCGTTATTTTGGGGGAAAATGGTCCGGTTGTGGCTACTTCTCACAAATTCCACATTGAAAGCCAGTCATTGACTTTCCTTTTCTTTTTTTTCTTTGACCCACCTGCTCGTAGAAGCTTGTGCCTGTTTAATGTTCGTCTTCACAACGAGCTGTTGACCTGTTTTGTGGACAAAATTGGGAAAACCTGGCTAACAAATGTTTATCACTCGTGTTTAATGTTGGTATCAAGTCTTTCCCAGTTTGTTCTCCGATCAGCGGCTGGAAATCAGGCATTTAAAGGTGTTACAGGTGTTCGGAATTGTTTAGAACGTATGGGTTTACTACCCGTTGGAAAGTTTCACTCCTAAACTGTACTAAAATATAAAATACCCCCCCCCCCTCCCCCAAGTGTGGAGACAGGAGAGTTAGTGTGCGTGCTGTGAAAGTTAGAACTTTGTCTCAGAGTAGAGAGGCCTTTTTAGAGCTGCTCCCACTCTAATAATTCTTTGTCTATTATTTTTCTTTTCTTTAGCATGGTCTGTCGGGTCAGGGGTTCGTTCAGATTCTCCAGTTGTCTGCTCATGGCTGCTAAGGGCTTGTTAAAACTCACTTGTTCTTTTTTTCACCTTAAGCTTGTAGGAGTGCATGAGAAATGAACAGCCAAGTTTGAAATCCATCAGAGAAAACAAGGCCCCTCACCGTCACCATTAGATGCGCGTGTGAGGCAGACTGATTTTAGGACACGTTAAAGGCAGCTGCCTTAGTCTGAACGGCAGCCTCGTCGGCTCCAACTGTACATTCACATACCAGCAGGTTAACAAAGCTATGTGTGCTGCTTGTGGCATCTTTGCTTTCTGCTCTTCTTTGCTTGTTTCCCTCGCTTCCCTTTCTGCCCGAGCCTCAGGCCGTTCCTGGGAATGCATCCTCCGTGTCGTAACCAGCAGACAGGCAATGCTCTTAGAAAACCCTCTGAAACAACTGACAGAGATTATTTCTTTTCCTCTGTATCTGATCTTATTCCAAAGGCTATTGCAAACGTGGTTGCGTACATCCAGTACTTGCACACTGTAAGAACTCGTTCTGTATGATGACCCCTCCACAAAGCTTGTGGTCCTGTACTGACCTCTCACAAAGGAAAGGGGTGAATTCACACCCTTAGCTAGGTCTTCAACTGGACAGCAGCGGTTTTCATTTGTTTTTTTTTTTGTTTTTTTTTTTTTCTTTATTTCTTTACAAAATGCACCAAAACTCATCAAGTTTCAGAACTCTAATGTCTTTATTTTGTTTTTTGGTTGGTTTTTTTTTGGCCTTTTATTGTAATGATCTCTTTAGACCTACTGTAGTGGATGAAACAACTGAATGATAAACATCCTCTGTATGGCAAGTAATATGTAAGAAAATGTATTTTAGCTAGCCATTTCATTTAGCCACCCTATGTTTAAGATGTAAAGCTTTAATTTTGGCGAAATTGTGTTAAGAAAAAAATGGTGAGAAAGGTGTGCATGTTTTGTTTTTGTTTTTTTTTTTTTTTGTTCTTTGTTTCTAGCTCTTTTTTTTTAACCCATCTTGTAACATCTGAGAAATGCACTATAATAAAGAGATCTCTATTACAAAGCTGTCCTTGTTTATTTTAGTGGAGACTGTTATATTTAGTGAGGGCTGGGGTGTAACTAATTGTAAATGTGCAGTTTTGGAGCATTTAGTTAAAGTGCAGTACTCAACTGCATCACATGGGGGCAGTGATGGACCAGCCACAAGTAATAGAAATTACAGCAGAGATGTGTTCTGACTCTGCGCTTTTCTGGTTCCTTTTATAAAGCACAGATGTGCCACCTGGGGTGTTTTTATCGTACCATGCTGTCCGGCATTATATGTTCTTTATGGTATTAAGGCAGTTCACCTGTCTAATTAATTATTAATTAAAGTTCTTTTATATAATGCCACCTTAAAGGCAAGTCAGAGCAAGTTGCCACAGTCAATATATCTGCCCACAGGTCTTTTAATACAAGCTTGAAATGGATGAAGATTTATTATAAAGACTCTGTGTCCCTGAGAGGTTTATGAATGAGCATCTTACATCTCCGGTTACATCTTTACCTACCCAATTGACCTCTCCCATTCTCTGGCCTTCTGTAGCAATGGTTGCTAGGGTGGTGAGGACTCACAAAATCCCATTTGTTCGTATGATCAGTTCTGTGACACAAATCAGCCTCCAGATTACTCCCTTTAGACTTCTGTGATGCTAGATGGTGTCTAATCACCAGTTTTAAACACTACACTACTGAGTTGGACTGTGGATGTGCCCAATTAAATTAGCTTGATTACACATTAGAAAATAAACCTCCAAGATTGGGGGTTTGAACCTGGGTCCTGGTCGTGTGTGTGTGTGTGTGTGGAGTTTGCATGTTCTCATTGTGGTGGTGTGGGTTTCCTCCAGAGTCTCTGGTGTCTCCCACAGTCCAAAGACATGCTGTCAGGTGAATTTGGGATTCTAAATTGACCGTAGTTGTGAATGTTTTGTGTATGTCCTGCATTGGGCTGGGGCATACACGAGTCCCTGCCTCACACCCATTGACCCTGGGCTAGGCTCTGGGTACCCACAACCCTAGTGTGGATTAAGCAGTTACAGAAAATGAATGAGAGAGAACTACAATAATAAATATGTAGAACATGAGAATAATAGCAGTCCAGTTTTTTTTTTTTTTTTTACCAAAACTGTTATGCATGCTGCAGTTTCTCATTGGGCTCAGTAGGATTTTTGCCACCTTTTTATAAAGCTTTTCCAACTTAGCCACAGTGTGTATATGAAGAATATATAAAGAATAAAGAACACTGCATGTTTTTTACTTCTTAGTTTAGTTCATATCTATATTTTATTTATGGATTCAATGTGTCCAAATGTGTCCATCACTGTATCACTGTATACATGTATATAGTTAAGATGGCAAAGTTTATTTTGACTCTCTCTCCCTCTCTCTCTCTCTCTCTATATATATATATATATATATATATATATATACACATAGAGAGCCTTATATTAAACTTTGTCACTTTGTCATGCACACACTTATATATGCAATTTGTATAGA
>JBBPCY010000028.1:6363831-6376745 GCA_037974405.1 Brachyalestes nurse | reverse complement strand
TCTCTCTCTCTCCCTCTTGCCTTTCCTATGTCTTCTCTCTCTCTCACACTCTCTCTCTCTCTCTCTCTCACACACACACTCTCTTGCCTTTTCTGTCTTCTCTCTCTCTCACACACACTCTCTCTTGCCTTTCCTATGTCTTCTCTCTCTCTCTCTTTCTCTCTCTCTCTCTCTCTCACACACACTCTCTCTTGCCTTTCCTATGTCTTCTCTCTCTCTCTCTTTCTCTCTCTCTTTCTCTCTCTCTCACACACACACTCTCTCTTGCCTTTCCTATGTCTTCTCTCTCTCTCACACTCTCTCTCTCTCTCTCGCCTTTCCTATGTCTTCTCTCTCTCTCTTTCTCTCTCACACTCTCTTTCTCTCTTGCCATTCCTATGTCTCCGTCTCTCTGCTTCTCTCTTTCTTCCCCTTTTCACTCTCTTCTTTCTCTCCTTTCCACTTTTTTTTACACTTTTTTACACTAATCTGTTCTAGCTCTAGCTTTCTCTTCTTTCTCTCTGTATATTTCTCTCTCCCTCTCACACTCTGTCCTCTAATTTGTTCCACTGTTGACCCTGAAGTGAGTAAAACAGGCTAAATGTCAATCTAGCCTGTCTTCTGGCCTCAGGGAAGTAACACACACACACACATAACATTTTAATGATCACACATAACAGCACTAATGCTTCTTATACATACCACCAATTACATGTGTGTGTGTGTGTGTGTGTGTGTAAGTAATGTATATGTGTGATATGACATTAATTAAGAAGTCAAAGGTTTTAGTTTTGCCATACAACTGAGATGTAATTACACTCCTGCGCTTCCACTTAGAAACATAAATGAGGTGAGTGTACGTTTAGCGTCAGCACTTTCAACAGAATTTCTCTGCTTGTTTTCAGTTGTGTGTGAGAAATAATCAGCAAAAAAGACCTTTTTTCAGCACCACTGTACTCTGTAACCGACATGAAAGCTGTGTAATTATGAGAACGAGGAACTGAGGCATGGACCTATAAAGAACCCATGAGTACTGTGTTAAATGCCTCAGTGTGTGTGTGTGTGTGTGTGAGACTTCAGAATAACAGTTGTGTCTTTATTTCCATCCATGCAGTATGAACAGAACAACAACAATCATTACCTTAATACCTGAGATTATATTTGTCTCCATAATTCATACAGCTTTACACTCCAGCACATATGTTTCTGAGAGAGAGAAAGAGAGAGAGAGAGAGAGAATGTATTACCCATAATCTACTGCTTTTAGACATACAGTTACTGCAGTTACGGCTCTTAAACTCTAACAATAAATAATACAGCCCTCATTGTTACACTTACAACCCTCATCAGTACTGTTAAACTCCACAGTAACACTTTAACTCTCACTGATACTCTAAAACCACGACTGTTGCCCTTAAACCCTAACTGTTACACTTAAAACTGTCACTGACATCCTGAAACCCTGACTGTTTCACTTACAAACCTTGCGTCCCCCTTAAACTCCTCATTATTACCTTTAAACCTTCACTGCTACCCCTAAACCAGCAACGTTACACTTAAACCCTCCACTGTTAAACCTTAAACTCTCCACAGTTACCCTTAAACCCTCACTATTACCCCTAAACCCTCATTAACTCTATTCTGTTACACTGACACACTCCAGATCTTGTTTAGATTTATAATGTTTAGTTCAGTATACTTTTCGATATGCATTTAGCTTTTAATTTTCCCTTTAATTTATTTGTAAACTTTGCTGCACAGTCCCAAGGACAGTTCAGAGACACAGTTTACTACATGTTGTACTCATATAAATGTGTGTGTGACAGATCATCTTGAATCTTGAATCTGACCCTTCACTGTTACCCCTAAACCGCTCACTGCTGCACTTAAAACTTACCATTACCCTTAAGCCCCCCACTGTTAACACTGAACAACAGTTTCAGAATATTCTGCTATTTCTGCGGATATGCACTCTTATAGACAGACACACAAACACACACACACACACACACACACACACACACAATTTTGACTTTACCTCCCCTGGGTTATACTTCTCTTCACTCCTTTCTTTCACTTGCTCCTGAACCCGTCCTCCTCCCGCTGTCTTTCTTCCCTCTGCCTGCGCTGCTCTGCTGTTGGCCTCAGACAGGGTGCGCCGCTTTTGTTTGGTTTGGAGTTAGAACAGTCACTCCTGCCATACACAGACACACACACACACACACTTTCTTCAATTATTCATCACTGCTCTGCAGAAACATGTCTGGCGTTCTCAAGTGTGTGTACCCTTTCTGTCTCAAGGCCCAAATGTGGCGTGTGTGTACACTTTTGCACTGACAAAAATTTACAACAGCTTGCCCAGGGGCAAAAAGATATGCTAATACACTCACCATGACACACACAGGCTCTCAAACAGACAGTCATACTGATATAGCCACCACACACACACACACACACACACAGGCTGGGACCAAAATGGACCCCTATTTGCATTTTAGGGCACTATTTTGTGCATGTTCCATTTTAATCATAAATGGAATTCCAGAGTGATTTTGAAGGCACTTCAGTCTCCAGCAGCATGCTCATGATCTCTGTAGATCACTGCACTGGCTGCATGTGTGTGTGTGTGTGGTGTGTACACACACACACACACACACACATACACACACACACACACACTATCAGTCAAAATCAAACCCCATCTTGGATTCTGAAATAATTCAACTAATGCCCATTTTCTGAACAGGCTTAATTAGTTGATGATTTTGTTTTGAAGGAGGAGTTACTTGTAAGAAAAAAGACATATTTTAAAGTCTACTGGAATCAATCTAGAACATTTGGCGAGTGCCATGGCAGAGATATCCATTGTCCAAGAGCTGATACCAACGAGTCCAAGAAAAAAACATCTAGAGATCAGACTCGTGTCCAAGACCGGACTCAAACACTACAGCCTTGATTTTATAAGTGTTTATCTCTGGCATGATAGTTTTAAAATCAGTGCTTTTTAAATGATGTGAGGAAAGCTAAGACATGTGGAGATGGAGGGTAGAATGTGTTAAAAGTAGGAGGTGAACTGTAAGAACCCTGAATTCACACCTGACCCGAGACTAACACAAATTCAAACAGATATTTGAAGCTAATACACACACACACACACACACACACACACACACAGGCCTGGATCAGAAGAGATAATTCTCTGCCCGAAAGCTGTTATCCAAGTTTATCAGATAAACAGGCTAAAAACGATTGGGGGCTGGGGGGGTGTGTTTAGGGGGTATAAGTACAAATCATTGTAATTTATGTGCATCCTGTCGTGTTTGTTCTTTAGGCACTAATGGCTTGTGTCTTGCACCAAAAATAAAGGATGATTTCTTAATTAGGCCGGCAACACGGTGAAGCCGGCGTGAGTTCAGCGAGAGAAACAGCAGTCGCCATGCTAATAGGCACTCCATCATCAGCGCTAACACACACACACACGGCAATGATTAGCGCCCCAGCCGTTGGATGCACTCGTGGGAGAGTGTGTGGGTGTATATGTGCCTCATTTCTTTCCCCCTTTGCGCATCAGGAAGTGATCATGAGTGAGTTGTAGTTAGTTTTGAAGTCTTGTTGACAGTAAGAGAGACGTGGTTTGCATGATAACATCTGCAGAGGCTGATTAAAATGCTTCAGACTCCAGCAGTGCAGGACAGTATAATCATTTATATGGCTGAGGTTGTCAACGCAATGATTTTCAGTCGCATTGTCTGTCCAGATGTTTGTAGAACCGGGCTCGTCCAGAATTCTCATGAAATTAAAAGAATTCATAAAAGTAATAGAGATTTCGTCCACTCTTTGCTGCAATACTCTTTACAGTAGATATTGGAACATGCCGATGAGGATTTGATTGCATTCATCCACCAGAGCACGAGAGGGGTTGGGTACTGATACTGTATAATAAAGTTTGGAACTGCTGGATTTGTTGTGAGACCAGCATTTTGATTTTGATATTAATACCAAGTATAGTATAACTACTGGGGCCTAATGATTTCTGGGTACAAAAAATGACATTTTAGTTCATTTTTATTCAGTTAAATTATGTATGTATTTAGACTCAGTAAGGACTGCAGTGTTTTAGTAAATAGTATTTCTTAAAGATATTAACTTCCGACCAAGAACTCAACATTTATTCCTGATTTTACTTTAGAATGAACAGTATGAGAATGAACTAAATGAATTCATTCATTATTCATACACATTTACATTTATAGCGTTTGGCCAGCGCTCTCATCCAGAGTGACGTACATGTGTGCTTTGAATTCCACAAGAAAACATTTCCCTCACACTAGGAAACATAGACATAACATTAAAAGATACTTGTAGACTAATATTTTACCACAGACTAAACTAGTTCTTCACCAGGGACCTATCAGATCACACACACACAGTTTTTTTTTTGGTAGTTAGATTTTTGTGAACTAAGTCAGTTTATGGCATGAACATTTAGTGCTCGGTGAAGAGGGTGATCTTCAGTCTCTGTTTGAGGACGGGGGTCAGTGAGGGCTGTGCATGATGCTTTAGGAGGGAGAGCTGTGACTCGTGGTCTGATCAGTTCTGACCTTTTTGGGCCATTTTTGACTTTGTGGGTGAGTGTTAAATCTAACGTGAGCACCACAGAGAGCCAGTGAAGGTCTGCAGTAATGGGGTGGTATGTGACAATGTGTATTGAAAACCAGATCTGCTGCTGCATTCTAGATCAACTGTAGAGGTCTGGTGGTCTTCAGAGGAAGGTCAGCCAGGAGTGAGTTACAGTCATCGAGTCCAGAGAGGGCAAGTGACTAGACGAGTATCCGAATGTCCTCAGTAGTGAGGAATACACACATTTTCTGGATGTTAGAAAGGATCCAAACGGCTTATTCTACCTGGGATCACGCAGGAACTTAGAATCACCCTTAACAGGTCTCCAGTCCATCGCAGGGCAGTTTACTTCAGTTAATTTTGTTATATACTTGGAATTAATGTTACTTTACTAACCAATCAGGTTCCTAATGTTTTACCTTAAAAGGTAAACTTAAAGCCTATAGTCTGGACCTTCTGGAAATTCCACGTTCCATCATGTTAATATGTCAGTTACAATATTCAGATAAATAATTCTCAATGCTGCACTATACTGAAGAAAATGTTACATTATTGTTTATTGGGACTATGTCCCAATAAACAATAATGTAAATATGTTTACGTTTATACAGAATAAAGAACATATCTTTTCATCTTTTTCTTTTATTAATATAAAACTCTTCAAATTCAGGCAAATACTATGACAGCCGGGTTCTTGTTTAAATAAAAGTACAAAAAAGTACTGAAATTTTGATACTCTTAGCTGTCACTCTGGCTACTCCCAGAGGTATTGACTGGAGCTCCACCACTTTAGAGAGTGCAGTGTCAGCTCTTCTCAGTGATAGGGGCTTTGATACCTTGACATGGTGACCTTCCGCTGATGTACGGCTGCCCCTGAGTGTCCTATTCAATTGCCGGTGCTTGAAAGTTGCTGATTATTCTCACCAGAAGTGATCTGGATTACTTGGACATGTAGGGAAGATAAAAAGGTAACCAGTAGTTTTTTTAATGTCCTATTTGGTGCACATTGCACATCATATTTAGGACACAGCATTTAACTATGGTGATGATACTTTGGACTGTTTAGAAAAAGCAGTTTAAAGTACTTTTTAAAAAGAAAAAATGGCAGGTTCAGTCCTGGAAACATGTTTGTGTCTCAGTAACCTTTTCAGGCCTGTTTAAACTTCCTTTTGGTATCATTTTTCAAGAAGAAAACAAAATGAAATGCTCCAGCCAAAACAGTACAACATTTCATGTGTAATGTGATTTGTCCATCTGGAGCTGAGTGTTGACTGATATCTGTGCGCACCTAACTAATGCTGTCTAACTAATGCTGAAAACATGTGTAGAGTATTGAAACTGACACAGATATCTCATATTGGTACCATACCATACACGCACAACCTTGAATTTGTTGTCCAGGTGCTTCTGCATGAGTGTGTGCAAATATTAGTCTTTCTAAACTAGCCACTGCTATCAGGATTTTGTCAAGTGTGTTCTGATTACCTTTATGCCAGTTCCCTGTTTTGTGTGCCGTGATGAGTCTTCTGTAGGTGCCGGATTGAGACACATATGTGAAATTCTGTAAAAGTAATTCATGAGTTGTCTCAGAAGTATTGAGAAACTAGTAAGTGAGAGATCCTCACATGTTTGTTTTAGTCGGGTGTGTTTTTGTTGTAGACCTATTTAGAAAATGTCACCTACCCTACACGTCACACAAGGACCAGGTCTTTTTAAGTGGACTGTTCTTTGCCTTGTTGAGCAACTAATTTAATATTGGAGCAGGTAACTGAAAGTATTAAAATTATTCCCATTGGGCTTGGAGCTGGTTGCTATCATCCAACAACATTGCATTCATGAAAATACAAAATTTAGACCATCAATGATTGACCTACACTGAAGTTGACATCATATTGACAAGACATTTAGACAAAACCAATTTTGCAGTCTTTTGCAGTAAAATAAAGCTTTTTAAGTGTCAAATTTAATGATTCTCACTTTGAATAGGTTGAAAATGATTCTGGGATGGTGTTTCACATTCAAACAAGCCATAATACAGTGACAGCCCTTTCATGATTTAAAAAATAAAGCTTAATATGCATTCTTTCCCTGTTTGATTGGGTCGGCCCACCCATATCTGTGCCCCTGATGTGGGAGACAAGAAAATAATATGTAATAAAAGCCATTTCAAGGCATATACACCATGGAGAGCCCAGAAATACACCATTAGGAGGCTAGAAAAGGAAACACTTTGGAATTTACCTCTTTCTTTCAGTCCCATTGGAAGCCGTTTCTCACCATACCCTCATTTCTCTTTATCTCTTCCCCTCTCTTTTCAACTCTCTTTTCCTCCCTCCCTTTCTTGTCTTTCCTGCTCACTCCTTGCATTTCCTCAGATCTGAGGAAGGCACTGGAATAAAGCTAGTTTGCTCTTTTTGTCACTTTTGATTTCGCCTCTTTGTGTTCTGCTCACTTGATCTCCCTTGTTAGTCGTTGCCTCTCTCTGGCACCACCACTTTGCAAACACTCCCTCTTATCTTTTTTTAGTCCCTGTGCACCAGTTGCCAGGGTTTTTTCTTTTAGAAACACCTACTTTGTTCTTACTCTCAGTGGCCATTTAGCTGGAAACACTTACCATACAGGTGCACTTTTCTGCTCCTTCTACCCTTCTTGTCAATGGAAAAGGACCACCATTGACCAGATTATTATTATTAGTGGTGGAGCATTCCCAGGACAGCAGTTACTCTGACACAGTAGTGGAATGGTGGCATGTGCAGTACAAGAATACGCAGTAACGCGGCGTATGAGTGAGGGAGTTTTCCTTTTCCTTTTTCTGTAGATTAGTTGTGTTTTTGTGATTTTACAACTGTGCTAGGACAGGCTAGGGTGTGTTTCAACTTACACCATAATTCAGGTTACATCACTGTCAAAGGAACAGCTTAACTTGAGAACCCCCTGTGTATGGGAAGTGTTTCCGATAAAATGGCCAGTGACTGTTCAAAGCAGGTGTTTATAGGAAACTACTGAGAGCTCATGACTTTATAACACACACACACAAACACACACCTACCCAGAGACAGATTTGATGTTAAATTGCAGCAAGGGATCTGCCTGGAAAGCTCTCAAACTCATACTAATTACCCAGCGGCCAATTAAAATTCAGTTCCACGGACTAAAGGTCCTGACTCCGGCCAATTAAAACGCAGCTGTGAGGAGCTGGGGGTGTAACCCTGCAGACTGGGGCATGAAGAGCGCTCAGCCGCTGCACAACTGCTTTAATCAAATCCTCCTTTAATCAATGCCTGCTTCGTCCACAAAATACACAAGAGCATGGTTTGGGTTTCACAAGTGGGGGAAACCTGACACTCTCACACACAAACACAGGTAGCACTATTTTAATTGGTGGTAGTGGTAATTTGGTGAGCAAAACTACTTATGATGTGAATGATACTTCAATAAACACCTATTATGATATGGCAAAAAAGTTCTTGAGTCAAGTCTTGTGAAGTAGGTTTATTGTCATTTCAGCCATGTACACAGTACATAGTGAAATAAAGCAACATTATTCTGGGACCATGGAGCAACACAAGAACAAAAACAAAAACACCACAAGACTGCATAAGTGCTGACTGGACAAAATACACAGAGAAAGAGAGCGAGAAAAACACAAAAGCAACAAAACAACAGGACAAGACAACATTTAGTGCAAAAGCAGCTACAGTACAAGTTTGAATGCATACAGTATTATGACAGACACTGTAGTCTAGCAGTGGAGCCATTAAGTGCAAAAATGCAGAGTAGTGGTAGAATGTGCATTATATAATAGATAGGGGGTGTTTACAGTGGCAGTTGGTCTGAAAGTTCTGTTCTTCAGGACAGAACAATTCAGTGTGTTTATGACTTGTGTTAAGAGAAGGAATAAGTCCAGTTCAGGTGTGTGTGTGTGTGTGTCCAGTGTGTGTGCGTGTGTCCAGTGTGTGTTTGTTCTAAAACAAACCGGTGTAATGGTACACTGTAATGAAAAGTTGTCAGTGGCATAACCGTGTGATGCTACTTCCTGAAGTGTTAAAAATGTTATTATGATATCGAATTTATTACATAAGTATTTAAAAAGTATACCCATGAAATGTAAATAGCAATTCTTTTATTTTGAATTTAGCCTAAACAGGGTACAGATATGAATTCCCATTACAGTGCAGTTGTCAGGTCATGGCAAGAATCCAGCCCTGATTTTAGCTCTCATGAAACCCAGTCCACATTTCCATTTAGAATCCAGTCAGACACACCTGTATTCTAACAAAATGACCCTGACTCAACAGTACAAATACATCCAATTCATGTGTAACACTTTGCAAAGTATTGCCAGTGTTTCTTTTCTGCATTCTCGTATTTTGGTTTCTGACTCCCTTGCCTGCTTCCTTTCGACTTGTTCTTTCTTTTTTCCTGTTTGGGCTTTGACTAGACTGTGTTTTTGTCTGTTGTCAGACTGTCCGTTGGTTATTAAAGCACTTTCTGTTCCTGTCCACCCTGTTTCGTTTCTTACAGCAGAGCAACATTTAAGATTGAAGATTCAAGATGTTTATTTGTCCCATATACAGCTATACACAGACAGTGTGCAGTGAAATGCATCCCTGAATCTATTCCGAGAAAGCGCAATAACTAGAAAATGGAAAATAGAATAAAAGGAAGAACAACAGAATAATCTGTCCAAAATAGACAAACATAACAGTATAAATTTAACAGTATATGCAAACTATGGGCTGAAACTACCTGGATGTTTACAGTGGAGTGTTCTTGCCCTGATTCCCTTTTCCATAGTAACTATATGCAGAGAATCAAAATAAGCAATTACAAAGTCAAAATAATTTGAATCTTCTGCAGAGAGACCACTTTTTAGAATGGACCGGCAATTTCCATCATAAGAAATGAGCTTAAGCTCACAAGGGTGTGTGAGTATACATAGCAGACATTTACAGCCATTGCTGAGAAGTAATTTGCCTGTAAGAGGAGAAATGACAGCTAGCACTGAGGCAAAACTGCTGCCACCCCCCCTGAGTGAAGCTGCTAAAGCTGCATGAAGTGGATTTGGGTTTCTGAGTTGTTGCTGGAGAGCGCGGGCAGCTTCTGTTAAACACTTCACACATCTTTTTTAGGCCGGCATTAGCCATCTCCCCTGTGGAAATAGATACTCTGGCTGCGCGTGACGCCAGAGCTCGGCTCAGTTAAAAACAGCTCGAGGCCTTCTGCTCCCGAGGCCAGGAAAACCTGCTACATTTTTATTTTACAGCTGCAAGTTTGGAGACAAATTACCTTTTTATCTGATGCATTAGTGAAGGGAAAAAAGGGCTCGGAGTTCATGGAAAGGAAGGAAATGATTCAGTAAATGTCTGATTGTGTCGGAGTGAAGATAAGGGAAGCGAGATTCTGCTGTACAAATGAATGAAACCTGCTCAGACTGAAAGAGCTGCATTTAGATCTCCTCAGGGTTCAAGTACTGGCATATAGGGAATCACATTACTTTAAATAGAGACTCACACAGATATAATTAATATAGGGCATATTATTATTACATATAGATACTCACACGTTAACAAATATAGGATGCTATCATCACATATAGATACATACATATAACACACGTTGTGTGTGTGTGTGTGTGTATAAGATGTATGTCCCAAATGTATTTTATGTGTGTAAGTATGTACATGTGATTATAATCCCACTCTCTGACCAGGTATAAAAGTATGTGTGTGTGTGTGTTTGTTTACTCTCAGCAGTACTGTCAGGTAGCCAAGGTTAGAGATTACTGATGCTCCAGTGATACGTCATACTTTATCAATCACCCACTGACTGAACAACACCTCCGTCTGCTACACTGTGACACACACACACACACACACACACACACACACTCACACATACTTTGTCTTACTCACTCTCTGTCTTTCTTTCTCCAAGAAAATTTTATTTTGCATAAAGGAAAATGATGAACGATCCATCCACAAATACACACAATTTGGCCCATTTATTTAGTGTGTGTGTGTGTGTGTATGTGTGTGTGTGTGTAGTATTTTTATTTCTAACTTTAATCCTAAATCTAAGAAGAAAAATCTAAGCCTAAATCTAAGCCTAGTCTTACTTTGGTTTTCCTAAAGAGTCAGGTCATTTCAACCTGAAAATGTGGAAACACACACACACACACACACACACATTGCCCTTTGGCTTGTGAGTGTTAGATGGTCCCTCTTCCTCTTTTTGTTGCTCTCTGTGCACACACACACACACACACACACACACACTCAAAACTCTCACACACTCAGTGAGCTGTGATAATGAAAGAGATGAGGGCGAGGGAGAGGAGATGGACAGAAAGGGACACACAAACGGACAGAGTAATAGAGAGAGAGAGAGTGAGAGACAGAGAGAGAGTCAGAAAGACATAAAGTGAATGTGTGTGAGAGAGAACGAGAGAGAAAGAGGAAGAGCGAGAATGAAAGAGAGAGAGAGGAATTGGCAGCCCTTTTTATCCGGCTCGCCCGCCAGGGCCTTCGTGCTATCTCTCTCTCTCTCTCTCTCTCTCTCTCTCTCTGCTCATTCATTCCTCCACTCGTGAGTGATGTGGGACACTGTTTCGAGGCTGTGCGGATGGACGGATGGATAGATGAAAGAAGTAATGATGTGATGTAGCTGTACGAGGGAAAAGAAGGAGTGGTGATGGACAGTGAGGAGCGGGATGAAGCAGGTTGGTCTGAAACCACAGTCTGCTGTGTTTTTCTCTTTATCACACTGATGTTTGCTGTCATGTATCAGTAGGGGATATCAGAAGGGATGTTGGGTTTAGATCTGCCTGGAATAGTTTGCTCAAACTTTTACACCACATTTCATATATATTTTTAAGTTATTCTACCATTGTATTTCCCCATGTGTGTCCTTTTAATCCATATTTGAATGTAGGAAATGAGGTATTTACATTTTTGTTATGTGTTGGTCATCATTTGACATCATTAGACCAAACAGAAAAAGTGTACACTTAAATATCTTAATACAGAATATAAAATAAGTCATTGTATGTGTAATAGCTATGTAATAAGTATGTAATTACATAGATGTAACCAAGGTAAATTTCAAGTATAGTAACATAACTAACTCTAGTCTTTCCATGCATCTTTGTATGCATATCTCATGACTGAAGAGAGTTGAGTGGACTATCCAGACAGGTAGCGGCTGCTAAACTGTGGGCTGCAGAGTGTGTTGAGTGGGTGAGGAAACCTCATTAATGTGTTCTAAAGTGCATCAAAATGAAGTCCAATTTAGAAGAAGAAACTACACTGTTTCTGTACCTGAATGCTGCCCTCAAAGCATTCCTCTGGTAGCAATGTAGCCTGTAGAGATACAGGCCTTTTTATGTTAAAGCATTAAACGGACAAAGTTTTGCATGTATTAAACTCATCACATGCTTCTGACGGTCCAACTGGTGGAAAGGGAAATTGAAAATCGAAAATGTGCCTCTAAAGCAGTCCAACAGGTGGAACAATGTGGATATTTATCAACCACATAGAACTCTTTAAATAAGACCTCCCACAGCTCTTATCAGATTAACTAGGACAAGGGTGACTCTACAAAATCTTGTGGCTCTGTGTTGAGCTGCTAGCGAGCAATGAGAGGGGTTATGTCTTTATTCCAAACATTCAGTATTGAAGTTAAATAAATGCTTCTCGCTTACTGGCCACAACATTTTGTTTCCAGTATTTTTTTTCTTAATTGTTTTATTTTGGCTTATATTTTATATTGTTCTTGTATTTGTGTCTCTGTGTGTCTGTGCAGTCATTGCCTCCAGAATTAGTAACATTTTATGATTCTTATTCATGACATTTACCTAAAGCAGGTCCTTGCGGATTTGTTGCTGATAAACTGAACCAAAACTAAATAAAATTGGGTACCCAGTACTGGGTATTTTCTTATTGGTTCTAATTTGGAACCTAGATTCAGTTCCCACCTTATTATGCATGATGTGCTACTGCACTCTGTAATGAGTTCATACTGAGTTAAAGTGCACTGAAAGTTTAAGGACTTAAGGATGTTTTGGAAGAGTTTTGTGTCTTTTCTTGGGGGTCTCGGGGCAATCTCTACCTCTGTATGTGGGTTCAGGAGCGGAGTGTGTTTCGCTAAAGCCTGTGTGAGTTGCCACAGGCCTGAACATCGAATGCTGGGATGAGTCAGACTCAGAGTTCAGCGGGGGGGATTATTTCTCTTTTTGTGATGTTTTCCTGTGTTTGAAAAGTTTCTGCTCTGTATATTCATGAGACGTGTTTGTCTGTGTGTGTGTGTGTGGGGGG
>JBBPCY010000028.1:6347552-6363731 GCA_037974405.1 Brachyalestes nurse | reverse complement strand
CATCAGCAGCTCCTGATTTAATTTAATGAAGGACTGACTGAGTCAAACCAGGTTTCTGATGAAACTACAGTAATACTGAACTTCCACAAAAACACACTGATATACTGAACATAACATCTCTATTAACTGTAGCATGTTATTTTTAGTTATTCATTTTTATTCATAATTTATTTTATTTAGTATATTTAGTATAAAAGAAAAAAAAAAACAGTCACTGCTTATCTAAATAGTTTGGTGCCTAAAACTGTGAAAACAATCTAATTTTAATCTCTCCTGCCCCGGTAGTGAACAGTTGCTTAAAATAGATGCAAAAATGTCGACTCATTTCCCTGTGTTTAAACGTTAAAATGAATGAATATGTAAAATACTATGGCTGTATGTAATGTACATTTGAAAAAATAATGCCTACCCAGTAACTGTCCAAGTCTTAGGATGTGATAGACATGCAAACGAGAGAGAATGTCCTACCAAAGCCATCTGCAGGAAATTGTTGTCCCTGGTAATTGACTGAAGGATACAAAAGTATCTAGAAGACGAGGTTCACCAGAGAGAGGAGAAAATCATGTCAAAATCTGGCCTAGTTTGCTTGAAATGCTAAGTTTCGACTTATTAATGTAATTTAAAGAAAGAGTCTAAAGATGTCACAACTCAAATTGTGGAGATTTCAGATTTTGGTTAGATAAGTTGTTGTTTCACAGTACCATAAAGAAGTATTCATTCTGATCCAAGTAAACATTTAGAGTAGGTCATTGGAAATATGGGATAAAACTGTGACGTGATCTCAATTTTTTTGTTCTTCTTCTTGCAAGTAAACTAGTTTTCATGGATGCAGCAGTTCAGGGATCAGGTTGAAAATGTTTATGTAAAGCAGGGACATATTTGTTAGAAAGTTGTATTACAGCACAGTAAGTCAAAAGACATTGTAACACAAACATTTTAGTTCAATAAGCTGTTATTTCAAAAATAAAACCAGAAATAAGTCAGAATTATGATGTAAGTCAAAAGCGTACAGTAGGGTTGCACGATTATGGCCAAAATGATAATCATGATTATTTTTATCAATATTGAAATCACAATTATTATTTTAGGTAAAATATTTTTATTGCACTTTCTATTTTAAACAAACAGTAAGTGAAAAAGGCATTCAGTTCAAAATGAAACCTCAAATAAAAATAACTTGTAAATAATAAAAGAAAATGTACCCAAGACAAAGGCTAACACGCACATGCACGCACACTCAATTTTTTAGGCAGCTTAATGAAGCCCTAATCTTTTGTACGCCTCCTGGTGTTTGGCTGAATATTGGTTGAGAAAGTGCTTGATTTGATATGCAGCAGAGCCCGCTATTCAAATGTTAATATCGCCGACGATCATCTTAATTTAATGTTGGCAGCCAAAATCGTGATCGCGATTAAAATTCAATTAATTGTGCAGCCTTACTCTCTTTCTCCTCTCTCTTTCCTGTCCTCTCTCCCTCTTTCTCTATTATCTTTCTCTCCCTCTCTATTCTCTCTTTTTCTTTCTCTCTCTCTCTCTCTGTCTCTCTCTCTCCCTCTCTCTCCTTCCTTTCTCTCCTGTCCCTCTCTCTGTCTCTCTCCCTCTCTCTCTCTCTCTCTCTCTCTCCCTCTCCGTCTGCCTGTCTCCACATCTTCTCTTTTATATTCTTTACTTTCGCCTCGAGTCGCCTGGTTCTCGCCTCCGCTCTCTCCACACTCTGTCTCTTCAGCACTTCTCTCTTCAGCAGAATTCATGCGGTCCTGGCCCACACCTACAGCACATGCCACTGCCACTCATGCTGGTATCCATGGCAACCGTGTACCGATGTCCCTCAAGAGGGAAATGAAGTCCCTGCTGGAGTTGTTCCCTCTTATTAATTTTAATGGCCTCTGTAGCTTGTACCACATGTACAGTAGGCCTTATATGTTGTAATTAACATAAGTGGTTGATAATGGTTGCGTTACGGCTGGAGCCCAACAGATGTGAGATGGTTATGTCACGCAAAATTCAGTCCAAAAGTCGTAAATAATAGAAATATTGTAGTCGTGGGAGCAGAGCTAATCATAATGTTTATAGTTTGAATCCCCATGTCACAAATTATTGGCACATTATCAACACCAGTACTTAATTGACATGTAAAGTGTAAAGTAAAATGGCCACTCGTCACAGTGTAAAATTCTTTCTCTGTAATAACCCTTTCAACAAGTGAAGCAGTGAGCTGCCAGCGACGCAGCACCCAAAGAGCAGTGTACCTTGCTCAAGGGTACCTGAGTGGTGCCATTAGCGGTCCTGGGATTCAAACCCACAACCTTCTAATCACAGGGGCAACTCCTTAACCCTAACCCTGACTCTAACTCTCTAATTTCTTGCAGTATTGCGATATGTACTGATTGTGCTTTGTTGTGGATCTTTTGCAGAGAGAGATGGTGTACACGTCCCGAGATTCCTCACCCACTCGTCGCCTGAACACCCTCCCCGCCTCCACGTCGTCCCCATCCGGCTCCTCACCGTCCCGCTCTCGCTTGTCCTATGGAGGAGGGGGTCGACCTCCCTCATTTGGTGGTCAAGGCCACCCTCACTCATCAGGCGGCTCCCAGCACGGGCACCACCCATCCCCCTCCCACGGGCCGGGGGCTGGGGGACTGACGGCCTCGCCCTCCGCCATCCTGGAACGTCGGGACGTCAAGCCGGACGAGGAGGTGGCCGCCAAGAACATGGTGCTGCTGAAGAACGAGGGTCTTTATGCTGACCCCTACAACCTGGTCCACGAGGGGCGCCTCAGCATCGCCTCCACGCAGTCGCTGGCGACCATCGCTGACCCTTTCAGCTTCCCAGTGTCTGGGGGTCTCTACCGGCGGGGGTCCGTGAGGTCTCTCAGCACGTATTCAGCTGCGGCACTGCAGGGAGACCTGGACGACCAGCTCTATAAGCCAGGGGGGTCGATGTACACTGACACCTACGGTCCTGCCTCCTCCACGCTGACCATGGGCTTCCGCCTGCCCCCGTCGTCCCCTCAGAAGGTCCCGGATGTGCAGCTGCGGGACAGGGACTCCTACTTGGGCTCGCCCAGCCGTGGCTCGCCCGTCAGGCAGAGCTTCCGCAAGGACTCCGCCTCCTCGTCTGTCTTCGTGGAGAGCCCCAAGTCCAGGCCTGGCTCCAGCTCGGAGCCGCTGGGTGACGTGGGCCGGAACACATCCGGATTCGGGTCACCGCTGGCGGGGAATGAGACGGACACGCAGTAAGGATCCTGTGTCTGTGAATGGCTTGTGCATGTGTGTGTCCTGGTTTTTGTCTTGAGTGTGTAAGTGGCAGCGAAAGGGTAACTGTGTGTCTATTTGAGTTCACCACCTACTTCAATGGTCCATAATTATTGTGTGGACAAGTTGGACATGCCTTCATCTCTTTGTCTTGCTGGTGCATTGTTTGTTGAAAATGTTATCACAAATATTACAAGCGTATCTAAAAAAGGTTCAAACAGCACTAGGACCATCCAGTTGGTCATACATTTTCTCTATTAAACGATAGGACAGACTAACATAGTAGGTTAGACCATCAGATTGAAAGGGCTTTCGAAGACAGCAGATGACCTGTCACTGAAATACATGTGGAGAAATAAATATCACACACAAACAAATAATAATACATAAATAAATGACTGTATGTACGGTGCTGACCCAACTGACCCCACTTCCAAATATGTGTGTGTATTTATATATATATACAGCTCTGGAAAAAAATAAGAGACCACAGCAAAAATGTTTCTTAGGTTTTGTCTCTAATAGGTGCAAGTACTGAACCGAACAGCTTTTGGCTTAGTTTTTAAGAACTGCTGACAATATTTCTCCTAATTTCCAAATAAAAATATTGTTCTTTAAAGCATCATTTTAAAGGAAATGACAAAACATCAATCTTAGAGAAATGATGCAGCGTTTACAGAACTTGCATAATTCAAAGAAAACAAATCTCTTGTTCACTCTTAAACAAAATGGCAATAAAAACCTTTGAGGAACTTCTAGTTGTGTTTTACCATCCAACTGGTCACATTGTGAGAGGAGAGTGTTCATTACAGCAGTTGTCCGGAGCTGCATATATGTATATAGATATATCAGATACAATTGGGTCAGCTCTATACTTACAGTACATTTACTTGTTTGTTTGTTTGTATTATATATTTTTATGTCATTACAAACGTGTAGCTCTCTGATAACGATTATATGTTTAGTTTTACCCCCTTTAGTGTAGAACAGTCTTGTTAATTAGCTGACGAACTGGATCTGGTTTGTCAGAGCAGGGAAAACACCAGAAGATGCCGGATGTTTGCTCTGTCTTGTTCGGTGTTGCACTGAAATGAAAATCCCTGGCTGAAACACACACAGAAATTCAGGACACGATGGCCTGAACCACGAAACTGAAAGAGGCTGATGATAAAGAAGAACAGAAGGCGCTTGCAGGGTCTTCCTTCCTACTCTGTTCTTTTGCCGTATTCTGAGCATCGAGAGGGAAGTCGTGTCAAGGTGAACCGAGTCCTTGGGCGTCGTGTCCTCTCTCGATACTTAGAAGGAACAGTAATTACGCGTCACCTGTCTAATGTCCCGCACAGAAACTGCTTGAACATGTCATTTCGGCACAGGAAAAGAAAGTTAGCTTTGAATTTGCCAGTATATAATTCACATCTTCTGTTCCACCCAAAGGCACCAGAAGGTAAATTTTGTTCCATTTAGAGTGAAATGAAAAATTCCCAGCTTTGGGGGAAGTGATGGGAATAAACGGCACTTTTAATCACGATTCCTCATTTTCATTACCAGTTAAATTACTTTTGAAGTCTTCTTGAAGCCTTGAAATTTGAGAATTTGAAACCTTGTCATGTCTTGTTGAATTACTCGATTACATTTTACAAAACTGGCCTTTTTTCTCTTTTGGCCAAGTGTTAATTATAACCACACAAGGGCAAAAAAACATTTCAGTCAATATTTCAGTGCCCACCCACTTGTTTTCCATTCTCCCCCCTGTTTTCCTTTGTTTTTACTTTTTGCTCTTTATTCCTGAGTGTCTGTTGTTGCCTATATTTTCAGTGTGCTATAAAGCGACCTTGAGCTTCAACAAGGTGCTATATAAACAAAATAAAACCATAAATAAAACATATTATTACTCTGAAGCCAGGACTAGAAAACACTGATGTAGATACACTGCAGAGAAAATGATACCTTGGCAAGTGGAAACCTCTTAGTCACTATATCTAATATTTCTCATTCTTCACACTGCTGTGAGATAAGTATTATAAGATGATTCAGCATATTTCGAGATGTTTACTAGCGTTAAGGCATTTTATTTTCTCTGCCTTTCATCCTGTGAGCAGTAGGATGGGCTCCAGAAGTTCCCACATCTCTGGTTAAGATAAACAGTCCAGAAAATGTCATTTCATCTATAGAAATGGTCTTCTGAGCAAAAAATGTAGCTTGTTTCAAGATAAAATCATGTGAAATGTCTGTATAAAATGGCTTAAAAGAGGGAGGAAATAGAACAAATAGTAATTTTAGTCACTATGTAAGTTATTACAAGTTAAAATGTATATTGACTTCACCGAATATGTACCACTAGCCAAGCATCAGAAAGTTGTTGATAAATTAAAATCGGTCAAATAAACCAAGTGTCCTTTATAAGGTGAGAGAGTTTTGTTGGTGATGCAGAGTCAAATTCTAGACTGTCTTTTAACATGAAATGCTCTCGTTACTGTTTCAGCACTTAATATCTAACACTAGTTTGGTGATCCACATTATTATTATAATTATATTAGGTGGCTTTTTGTAGGTCAGTAGTGATGATTAAAAATATATATATATATATATAAATAGACATTTTCTGACAAATAAAGGAACTCAGATGTTGAAGCATACTGTAAATGTATTAGTTAGTAAAGAATATTAAGTGTATTTTTTGACTAGTGTGTGCGCGTGCATGTGTGTGTATTTTTGTTTCTATTTATCTGTGTGTGTATATATGTGTGCATGTGTATGTGTGTAGATGGATGTGTGTGTGTGTGTATGTGGATATGTGTGCATGTGTTTGTATGTGTGTGTGTGTGTGTGTGTGTGTGATACTCATGTTTGTCCTCTGATAGTAGGGATCGTATGGAGGCCATGGAGAAGCAGATAGCCAGTCTCACTGGTCTGGTCCAGAGTGTGCTCACCAGAGCCCCGGACAGCGACAGCACGTGAGACTTCCCTCACACACACACACACACACACACACACACACACACACACACACACACATACATACAAGCAGGAAAAAACCCACTTACATCCACCACCCATCCCAAACACCTGTCTCAGCACCCAGTCAGGGACACATTCACGGTCACTCATGTGGAATGTCAGTCATTTGCTAGCGGTCATTAGAAAGCATCTGACCATTCGACTCAAAGCATCACATTTGTTCACACAGAGCACTATGTGATTGGTCTCATTCGAAGCTTGCAGACTGTCTTGTGAGAACTTCTCGTCATGTTTGTGCTGCTCAGTGCTTCTCATGCGTTTGTTTTGTGCTCAGAAAGCCAGTGTGTCTTCGCTCCGAGGCCGTGGATTCTTGTGCTTTGTGTCTGTGGCTGCGGCCTGTTTGTCTGTGGAGTGTTTGGCTGCATCACGGACGCACCCCCCCTCCTCTGCTTTCGTCTTGGTTTGTTCGCGCTGATGATCGGTCAGATCATTCATAATGGACATCTGACATCAGCATCAGCATGGGTCCTGCAGACCAACACAGAGAACATTCAGATCAGTCAGACTACAAATCACAAATGGAAAGTCAGAGTTTCAGTGTTTTCAGCTCTTCATTTTAACTGTGGAAGGGAATGTTAGACTGGATTAGTACGCCGCTGTGTTAGTCTTATAAGTTTAAATAGTAAAGCTATTGCGTCATTTGTAGCACTGTAAGGTCAGTAGTATACCGTTAGTATAGCATGAGCTTCTGTGGAACTGAAAGTCAGTATCAGCACTGTTGGGTTGTAGAAAAGCACAGCATTAGTTCTGTTTCAGTGCATTTTTAAGGCTCTTCCACACCGAGCAGGCCAATAGCAGTCAAGTGCGACACCCAGACAGCTGGCTTAGAGTGGGAATTCCCAGTCCAAGTCCTGTGGACCCCTCACTGTGCACATATTTTGGTGCCTCGTCTCATCTAGCACATCTGATTCAGCTCATCAGCTAATTAACAAGCTCCTCATGTGCTAGGTCAGGTGTGTTAGAGCAGGGAAAACAGAACACGCGGTGTCCCGGGACTGACAGCGGGACCCACTGCTTTCAAGTATCAGGTTTAAGAATCTGCACAGGTGCTCTAGTACAGTTGCCAGTATTGCTGAGATCGCTGTTTAGATGTTCCCTAAATTACAGAAGAACGGGGAAAATGCACAGGCTAACTAATTTTATTTTCAAGCAGAACTTTTTTGCTGTTTACTAATATTGGGAGCATCAAACAAGTGGATAACCCGGCTTAGCATTCATTTTAGCTCAGTCCGGAACATTAAAGCTAATAAATACTTTTATTTAAGTTACATTTTCAAAATGCACTGTTTACTTCCCGGTGCACGTATGAAAATTTAGCATCAGAAAAACAGCCCATTTTTTAATGCCGTCATTTATGATGTCACAAATACTAATCCATTTACATATAGCTGCTTATTTAGCCTACCACGGTTTATCTCTAACTATTTACAATGAAGGTGTTTCTGCCCAGACAGTCTTAAAGGAAAGTAAAAGAGTCTGTTTGGGTCTAATGGATAAAGAGAGCAGAAAAGGAATTGCAGGTTACAGTAAAATTATGTATTGTTTTTCCTTACTTAATGTATTAACAGTGTATTTTGGGTTTTTACACTCAATAATGAACAGTGTAGTATCCTGTTTTCTGAGAGTGTAGGAATACACTATGTTTCATTTTGAAGCAACAGGAGAGCCACGTTTACAGCCAACCACCAAAGACCTGCTTATTCAGGAAATCTGCCAATTATTATTATTGTTATTAATATTATTACTATTATTAGCATTATTATTATTATTATTAATAATAATAGGGGCCCCACAGAGGCACAGAGGGTAGCACCTCCAGGTTTGGGGGTTTGAATCCGGGTCCTGGCCTTGTGGTGTCGTGGGTTTCCTCCAGGGTCTCCAGTTTCTCCCACAATCCAAAGACATGCATGTGAATTGGGGATTCTAAATTGACCATAGGTGAGAGTGAATGGTGTGTGTGTGTGTGTGTGTGTGTGTGTGTGTGTGTGTGTGTGTGTGTGTGTGTGTATGTGTATGTGTGTGCCTTCGGTGGGCTGGTGCCCCATCCATTCCCTGCTTCGCACCCGTAGACCCCGGGATAGACTCAGGGTACCCGTGACCCTAGTGAGGATTATGTGGTTATAGAAAATGAACAATAATAGTAATAGCATCAATTATAATATTATAAGTTTAATAAGACCATGACCTAGAGGTGGCCCAAAAAGGGGACGGCCCCTGTTAGCCAGGAACGCCTCGTACCTGCATTTTTGCGCTGCTCAGCCCTAGTAGCCTTTAAACAACAACAGAAAATCACTTTTGATCGTGTTCCCAATACAACAGCAGACTCCAAAATAGTACAAAAACGAACTAAGTCAATACACAGCAGCAGCCATACTGCACCTGTCTACTTACAATGGAACACACACACACACACACACACAAAGTAGATTAATCAATGTAGCCTTTTAAGTTGTAGTTTAGTCCCACTTTGTTTTTAGATGCTCGCCATTATGGAAGCGTGTAAAACATTGCGAGTTTAGTGGAGCATGATGATTGGATGGTGGAACATTTCCCACTAAATGAGCCCCTGAAACAAGGCCTGCCCGAGGGAGTTTAAAAAACTCGACTTCAGGCAGTGTCGTGTACCAGGTGTCCCATTACAATTTTACAATTTATCCTTCAGTAAGTGAGTGCTTGTGTTATGTTTGTGTGACACAGACACAGAAAGGCTTGAGAGTGTAGACGAGACGTCAATTAGGAGCAATTCTTAGTCCAAGTAACACAGAAGTGGTGAGGAATTTCAGGTGTAATCTGAGTTTCTCTGGCTGGCTAGCACAGTTTCTCTGCTCCCCACTGAAGAGCCTCATAATCAGTCGAGGAACTGGATCTGCTCTGTGGAACCAAGGGATTCTAAAATTGAGATGTCATATGGAAGTAATTTAGTGACAGAAGCATTTGAATTTAAAAAACATATTGAATTGTTGCCATTGAATAAAACATGTTTGATTGATAATGCATGTACGTTTATGTAGTGAAATTCGTGTTGAATTTATTTCAGTTGTAATTACAGCATTTAAGATTCAGTATAGAAATTTCAGGTGGGTTATTTCACTGGGACACGTTCAGCTGGAAATCCAGTTGCAAATTTTGTCACGAAATGACTTCCATAAGATCACAACAGCCTCTCGCCTGGGTTAGTTTGTTTTCCCTGGTGTTGGTGCGTTCGGTGTGGAAGAGCCGGTAGCTACAGCACTGCAGCGGTTATGGAGGCTCAGGGATTGTGGAGAGGTGTTGGTTCAGTGTTGCGTTCTGCAGTGTGTTGGGGGCGGCGTCAGTATCACGGCTGTGTGATCCTCAGATGCGGCCTGCTGCGTCTCTGCATGATGGCTGGCTGCCCTCCGGACCAGGGGGCGGACTTCTCACGGCCCTTCCCTTTCTCTTCCAGCGAGAAGACGGAATCCACCAGCGACGGCTCCGCCACGGGAAGTGAGTAACACTGAACCTGTTGAGGCATGTTGGCATGTCAAGATCAGGGCAAAGTAGATTGACTACTGAATTTTGTCAGCTACTACCATTACCATTATGAATGAACCACCCAGTGAGAGACAGAGGACATCCAGGGCCAGGCAGCCTACCGCTGCAGGCCAGCAAAACCTTCAGAAAAAAATTTTCATTGCAAGTTATTGATAACTCAGCTTAAAATGCATTTATTTTAGCTCCGTCTTCAATGTTAAAGTAAAAAATACTAATATTATAAAGTCAAAAGTCCAAAATATGAGTATTATATTGTTTTATTATTATTATTATATTATTTTACTTACATTTTTGGTAAACATCATTTCAAAATGTACCAGTTACCTCCCAATCCATCTATGGAATTTTAGCGCCAGTTTTTCGTTTTCCAGTTACTTTGTGACGTCACAAATGCCAACTCGTTTACATATAGCTGCTTATTTAGCCTATTGCAGGTCATCTCTATGTATTTATATTAACATTTCAGCCCACATATTGTACAACACACTGTTGTACAATAAAGGGTAGCCAATCAGAACAGTGGTAATTTACATAAATTAGTCATAAAGACAGAATAAAATAGCCTGTTTAAATTCTAATGGATAAAGGGAGGTTGGAAACAGTCACGTGTTATGGCTAAGCTTAGGAAAAACTAGACAGTGTCGTGGCTAAGCTTAGAAAAACGTATTTTTTATTTGTCACATACATAGTTATACAAGTACAGTAACACATATAAAGTAATCAAATAATAGAAGACAATTTTGAGAGAATTTTGGAAATATACAGAAAAAATGTATTACAAACATTACGAACAGAAGTAAGATCTGTACAGTGTGCAAAATGTAACAGAATAGAATATCTGTGCTGTAAAGTGCGGTGTCCTGGGTTACTGGCTGATGGACAGAATTAGCTCGCTTGCTAACAATGATTCCTTTGATTGCAGTTATTAAGTTAACTTGCTAGCTGATAGCAAGTATACAAACAAGTATACTTGGTTTTATCTGTGTCTTTTTGACTAGGTTTCCTTTTCTGACTTACCTTTGAACCGCTATCTCTGACAGGGACCAAGCCTAGTCCTGGACTAAAGTTTATGGCAACACTATTTGATTCCTGCTGCATAACACTGACATAACCATGTAGATGCCATATGCTGTCAAAGGCTGTCATGACATATTATGCCCATTAATGTTATAGTGTTCTTACGATTATTATTAATTAATCACTATTAATTGTTATGACTACAGTAATACTGAACTTCCACAAGAACACACCGATCTACTGAACATTCTATCACTAGTTACTGTATAATGTTTTGTGTTTATTCTTTTTTTTTATTAATATTAATTAATTAAAAAAAACCTGACTGCTCCTTTAATAGTTTTTAAATATTATTTTTGCATGTGCATTTTGTACATTTAGGAAAAGTGTTACCTAATATGCTTTCTAAGTGGATTTCTATTTAGAGTGTTGTACAGTCTGGGACTCGGCTTAATCCCTGTCTGGGAACTTTTTTATCTTCTCTTCCTATCATTTCTCTCTCTTTCTCTCTCTCTCTCTCTCTCTCTCTCTCTCTCTCTCTCTCTCTCTCTCTTTCTCTCTAAAAGGCTTCAGAGAGTGCTTTCTGAGAGGCTAGTTCAAACACACTACCGAGGGGGTCAGATTAGTTAGATTTGGCTTCGAATGTTTTCCACTCCGAGTGTAATATGAGTTACCCCCTCATTGAGAAGATTTCTCAAGGGTCTCTGTGTCCCACACTGTCTTTGAACTATGGCCAGTTCCCCCGATGTAGAGTTCCCTCTCTTTCTGCTTTTCTGTTTGTTTGGGTTGCTCTGCGTTTTTTTATCCTCTGGCTTGAACGAGCTGACCGTCTGTACTGTATGTTACAGCTGGCCGGCTGAAGAGGAAAGGTAGCTCTGTCTCTGCTCGAGTGTCTTTCCAAATCGTCTGGCCTGTGTGTGCAAGCGCACACACACAAGCTTTAGTGTGTGTGTGTGTGTGTGTATGTGTGTGTTTCTGTGCCTTAACTATGGCTCCTTCTCTCTCCTCCACAGTCTAGCTCCCTCTCTCCCTAAGTCCATGTCTATTTTACAGTCCTACACAGTTCCTCACGAGATGTGTGTATTTGAGTGTGTGCTTGTGTGTGTGCTCCTGTCACAGGGTGAAATGATTCCCTGTGGAGTTTGTTTTCTGTTGAATGGAATTATGTTTGAATGCAATGACAAAACCTAAATTTAATTAATCACAAAATTATAATCAGTTTTAGCAAATCTGTAACTTTTAGTTTTTTTGTTTGATTTAATAAGCTTATTGCTTAGTGCCTTCTAGGCTAAATTAGTTGACTTTCAGATGATTGTTGCATGACCCAGACTATAAAATGTGTCAACGCAACCTGTAACAAACTTTAATAACTTGTATGACACTAATACACTACAAGCTACACTTAAACCTTTCTACTTAAACCTTCTCCTTAGGTAATGTTTAGCTAGCTTCCTCACTAAATATTACTCCCTAGCTGGTGTTTAGTTTTGCTCCTTAGGTCACGTTTAGCATCACTAAAATGTACTTGCTAGGTAATGTTTAGATAGCTAACTCACCAAATTTTGCCCCCTAGCTTGTGTTTAGCTAGCTACCTCACAAAAATTTGCTTGTTAGCTTGTATTTAGCTAGCTACCTCACTAAAAAATGTAATAGCTTGCTTGTATTTAGCTAGTAAATGGTGAAAAAACATTTATGTCACTTTTGTGCTAGTGTAGTTTATGTATTGTTTACATGGTCACCAAATAAATCAATACGGCGGACTATTTTCAATCCATCATTTTATAAATGCTAAATCATCTGTATAATATGCGCCAGAAAACTGGTTAGCTTTAACTCAGCTACCACAAACACAGCTCTGTTCACCAGAGGGCCTTTGGATTCTGGCTAACTATAAAGCTATAAAGTTTAGGTTATAATGACTCAAATGTGAGGGAGTGAAGTGAATCTCCTGAAAGCTTGAACATCCTGAGCCTCATACATTTGCATGGTGGTAAAGACCACCACTGTTAATCACTGATCATCAATGATGCCCTCATAAGATATTTATTCTGCCAGTGTCATTACTGATGTAATACAAATGTAAGATATATTTGCTTAGGGAACATGTGTGACTGTTTATACAGCTGAGAGGAAGAATCTGGCCCTGGTCTCTGGAGCCATCCACTTGGATGACACTCCTCAAAACATGGCATGTTTCTGTCAAAACCCCAGAGCTGTGACTGAGCATGTCGGCAGCTAGTAAAACTGGAGATTTCTAAATCTGATTATGCTCTGTCATGGGTATTTTAAAGTTGCATTCACATCTGATTCCTTTTAATAGTAAATTGATTCCATAATTAACTTTCCTTGGTACCTGTGTGAGCTTCACAGGACACTAGAGAATGCTGCTATTCCTACTTCTCCTACACAACACTAATAGCATGTTCACTCGAATCATATGGACTGTTGAGGAGACAGTTCGCTGTGCTCCCAATATATGTATATATATGAGTGTGTGTGGGGGGGAAAGAGTGAATGAGTGTGGTGGCATGTCTGTGTGCCATAATACAGCCAGGTATGAGTGTCAGTTCTCCACTCACACTCGTGTTCTGTCCCAACTACTGCTGTTAGGTTGGACAGTCTTTAGAGGACATGGTGCAAAATAATGGCATGTAATTCAAAACGCCCAACTCTTGGTCACAATTTCCCACTTACTCCAGATAATAATAATAATAATAATAATAATAATAATAATAATAATATTTTATAGCACCTTTCTCAAACTCAAGGTCACTTTACAAATAATTCAGACATAAAACAATAAACAGCTTTTAACAGTAGTAGATAAACTGAATAAACTATAAAACTGTAATCGATATAAATGAGCTATAAAAGATACAACTCTTTTATTGATTATAGTTTTATAACTCACACTGCCTGGTCATAATAAAGACAACCATTGTAGCTAAAGACAACTAATGGAACTGTTCTATTTAGCTGAAGTGACATTTATTTTGCTTGCATGTGAAGGGTCACATAGTTAGGACAGACCAGGATGGACATTTCTGGGTGACAATGAAGGTTTTCTGATTGATAGGATAAAGTTTGAAATTATGTGAAGGCTAATATGCGACTAAAATTAAATAATTAATAACAAAACTTATTTCATAAATAAAACAATGGTATTTATAAAAGAAAAATGTCAAAAGTGTTTAGCTGGCTACCGTACTAAAATGTTGCTGGTTTGTGTTTGATTTACAGTCCAACATTTCATAAATGCTAAATCACCTGAATAGCACAGGCCAAATGTTAATCACTGCTGTTAACTAGAAGAAAAAAAACACCATGAGCAACAGCTCTGGTTCTGATTCTGACAACAGAGGTGGTTCTGTCCAACAGAGGACATTTCAGTTCAGCCTATAAATTAAACTATAAATTAAAAACAGAATTAATAACCAATAAGATAGTAAATAAGAATGCATTACTAAAAGTAAAAATCTCAAAAAATAGAATAATCGTATAATCTGTCATTCTCATGACAATCTGGTAGTCTAAAATCATCTTAATTGCCAGGAGGCTCTCCAGGCTCTCTGGCAGAGCTCACTTTCTCACGTTCAGTTTGATGCCATGGTGCAGGGCTTGTTGGCCCATATGGTGGTGAGGACAGTCATGCCACTCTAGTTCGTGACTTTAGCCAAGCTGGTGAACTTTCTCAGGTTGATTGATGAGCTGAGAACAGAGAAGCCCATCCATCCTAACAGTGTGACCGTTCTCATCCATACACAGTAAATCATGAGATGAATAACAGAAAATGAACGTGTGTAGATGCATGTTCTGTAAAGTGCGTTCAACCTCGCAGCAGTAGATGTGAAAAAACACATTTGTGGGCGGGGCATGGAAGAGGTCAACGAACACGTGCCCTGCTCTTGACCTTTGACTCTTGTCCTGTACTGTCTGTTAGCTCTGACCCCGTCGGCCCCGCTGGCCCTGATGCCGCCGCCCGCCATGACCCCGCAGGGCTCCAGCGTGTCCCGCCTGCAGATGCAGCTCCACCTGCATGAGCTGAAGCAGAACGCCACCGACCTGCGCAAACAGCTGGACCAGCTGAGAAGGATGCAGGTAACTCCCCTCACAGACCCTCAGGGCCAAACAGGCCTTCAAAAATACACCTGTAATTTTCAGGAATGTCATAAGTAAGTACATTTTATTTCTATAGCGCTTTAAAACAACCCCAGTTGACCAAAGTGCTTTACATTCAGTGCATTTTAAAAACTATGTAGACAAAATACAGCAAAATATAGACAGAATACAATCAAACAGAGTTAAAAGCCAGAGTAAAGAGATATGTTTCGAGAGATTTCTTAAAATAATCATAATCTGTTGCTGATCTAACATGTACTGGAAGGCTGTTCCAGAGCTTCGGGCCTGTAACCGAAAATGTTTTTAACCTAGTCAAATGAGCTGTACTGTTGATTCATGTTCCATCTGAATTTGCACTAATTGATGTTGCTTGCCTCTGCACCGGAAGGTCATGGGTTTGAATCCTACCATTTTCATTTACAGACACTTTAGCAGACACTTTTATCCAATTCCCTAACTACAGGGGGCAGCATCCCCGGAGTAACTTGGGGTTAAGGGTCTTGCTCAGGAACCCAGTGGTGGTGTACTGAATGGATTCGAACCCACAACCTCTTGGTCCAGAGGTAAGTATCCTACCCACTGAGCTACCTCCACCCCTACCTTCAGCATACCACCACTGGGTTCCTGAGCAAGACCCTTAACCCCAAGCTGCTCCAGGAAGACTGCCTCCTATAGTTAAGGAATGGAACTTGCTTTGGATAAAAATAAATAATGTAAATGTAATAGTGCAAAACAAGAAATGGCATTTAACAGCAATAAATAAAACAAACATGAAATAGGGCAAGTTACAACAGCACAGATTACAGTAGCAGGAATGAACAAATAGAGCAAATCCAAGAAGAAGAGGCAGCACTAAACGTTTTTAAATGGGTTTTGAAAGAAGTAAGAGAGGAAGCATTGCAAATATTCTGTGGGAAGGATTCTACAGTTAGGAATCGCTGGAAGCTGAGGACTGTACATGCTGAACACTGGGAGTGAGAAAAAATCTATACAGTACAATATCACAATATTTTGGGTTTAAAATAGCATTGTGACATAGAGGCCCAAAAATCTGTCCTAATTTTATAATTTGGTTAGAAATATTACAAATAACTGGAGTCTTGCAGTGAGGAACAGTTCTCCAGGCTTCCTGAAGGACTTTCAAAGACTCTCATTTCCAGTCCAGTCCCTGAGGAATGTTGTTGTTGGTTAAGACACACAGTGACCTACATATGAATCATTCAAGCAGAACAAAGAGCATCTAACTGAAGTCCTGAAC
>JBBPCY010000028.1:6309229-6334945 GCA_037974405.1 Brachyalestes nurse | reverse complement strand
CACTCTCCTCTCACAATGAGACCAGTTGGATGGTAAAACACTACTAGAAGTTCCTCAAAGGTCATTATTGCCATTTTATTTGAGTGAGATTTCTGTAAACGCTGCATCATTTCTCTTATTTTGATGTTTTGTCATTTTCTTTAAATTGATGCTTTAAATAACAATATTTTTTTTTGGAAATGAGAGAAATATTGTCATCAGTTCTTAAAAACTAAGGCAAAGCTGTTCAGTTCAGTACTTGCAGCTATAAAAGATAAAAGCCTGAGAAACTGAACATTTTTGCAGTGCTCTCTTAGTATTTTGTTTTTCCCCGGAGCTGTAGGTAGAAGACATGCCTGTGGAGGCAGTGTGAAGATCTGCTGGGTGTCTTTGGGTCCTGCATTCATCTGGATGTTACTTTAACAGTTACCTCCTACCCAGACAACACTAAACAAAGTTCGCCCCTTCATGGCTATGCTTTTCTCTAAAGGCGGACATGCCTCACTGCAAACACTGTTCCGGAATGCTTTGAGGAACACAGAGTTTAAGGCGGTATCTTGGCCTCCTGATTCCATAGAGCTCAATTCCAAAGGGCGTCTGTGGGATGTAGACAAACTAGGGGTGGTGGCGGAGGCCTAGTGGGTTGGATACATGGGTTCGAATCCTACCTTCAGCATACCACCAGTGGGTTCCTGAGCAAGACCCTTAACCCCAAGTTGCTCAAGAGAGGCTGCCCCCTGTAGTTAGGGAGTGGTAGTCGCTTTGGATAAAAGCCTCTGCTAAATACCGTAAATGTGGTCTAATCTGTGACTTTAAAGATCTGCTGCCTTGGCGCAGATCCCACATCTTCAGAGATCTTATGGAGTCCATTCCTTGACAGTTCATCGCTGTTTTGGTACCACGAGGGGAACCTTCACTGTTAGGCAGGTGGTTTGAATGCTATGGCCGGTCGGTGTGTGGAAGTTGCTCTTGCTCTGTGCTTTGATCTGAGCTGTGCACTTTGTCTCGTATAATGAACCAAATTCAAACTGCAGCAGTGTCCTTATCAGAGCTTCTAAACATCCGAAGCCTCGGTCTGCGCCGCAGTTCTTGTGAAACCGGGAGGTTTTATCTGATTAGTTACGTCTTATTCACCATGGCGTCTCTGTTTTGAAATCACATTCTAGACGTTTTGTGGCCTGTGTTTTAGGCAGTCGCAGGCCCAGCAGGGGGAGAAGCTGATCAGCAGCTCTTCCCGAGCCCCGAACCGCACGGCTGCTGTGGTTCGCTGTACTCCCACTCTACCCTGAGCGGCGCAAAAACAATGGCCTTAATTCACACCGCACTCTGTCCTCAATAAACCTTTTTACATTACAGCCTGCCGTCTGTGTTTGCAAGAGGGGGAGACAATCAGCAGCCAAAAAAAGAGCCAATCAGCAGAAAGCGATAGGATTGGTGGAGAGATAGCGGCCGTCCTGTTTTGCGGTTATTCGCTGTAGTTCCTGAGTCGTCTCGCCGGGAGCCGCTGGCCCGCGCTCTTTGTCGGATTGCCGTTTTTTTTGCCAGAACACTGCACTTAATCAGTAAATCCCTCAGCTGGCGTTTTTGGAAGCCTCTTCTTCGTAAATACCATCCCTCATCTCTCTGAGAAAGATAAAAATCAGGAACGCAGTCATAAAAATAGTTCAGAGTTATTAAAAAGCATTTCATGATCTTCGTAACCCACTGGTAACAATCACTTGGCAGGAGAAATGCGATTTTTATTGATTTATTTTAATGCTAAACCTAATTGCTGAGCATGGGCATGTTTTTCACCATATTTTCTAAAAGCAATAAACCACACTGTAAAATTGCGAGCGCGCAGCCTCTCGTGGTTTATTGCTTTAATCTACGACGCCCCGGCTGTCTGTAAATAGCTGTGTTTAAGGCTCTCAGAAGCAGGGCTACATGGAGGGACGTAAGTAAGATGTACTGATTGAGGCAGTTCCAGGTGAAACGGTGGGATATAATGTTTCTTCTCCTCAGCAGCTCCGTCACCCCTCTGACCTCCAGCGAGCAAAATGAGCTCAGGACTGCTGAGTGCGACTCTATCAGTAACAGATCCTGCCGACATGATTGACGCTTCCTTCGCCCAATGGCGGAGCTGTCAGATATTTCTCCCTCGCCGCCGCGCGGTTCGGTCTGAGGGTGGACGGAGATGTTGAAGCGCTGAAAAGATCCCTGACTGCGCCAGAGAAAATCTCCGTTAGAGTGTGAAGGTCACCGGCGTGTGCTGAAGGCCGAGGGAATACTGTTCCCAGAGCAGTGATAGAGGGGCTTTCACACACACACACACACACACACACACACACACACGTTTCCGTGAGTCATAAATCACAGCGAGAGGTGCCAGTCAAAACCTCTACTGTTTTTAGCGCGCGTGTGTGTGTGTGTGTGTGTGTTGGGAGTTTAATATGCACATTTTCAGATTCAGCACCACCTTTGTTTCTCAGATTAGACCCAAAAAGGCCAAAAAACTTTTAAATGACTTCAGAAAAATAATGAAAGTATGTGATTGACACAAGCTCCTCCTCTTTCAGTTCTCACTGTACTCTGGTAAGATATTCCCAGTGTTTGTCACTGATGGTGCGTTTAATGAGAGAAAGCAACCCTTGTTTGAACAGGAAGAGGGAAGTAATGATAGTTTTAAATGTGGATAGAAATCCAACTCCATATTCCAACTCTGGGCCTAAGTGCTTTTATCTATGAGAAGCATTACGTTTTTAGGAAAAAGGACCTTTTTGGAAAAAACGCTGCCATGCCGCGTTAAACAAAAATGTCCTAATGTTCCAAAGCCAATACGTTTAGCTCTACGGAAGTTTTTCCTCTGAATGTTGCCAGATCTTGGGAATTCTGAGGTCTGAGCGTGTGACACGTGGAGGCTAACGCTGCTGCACACTGAATTGAGTGCCTCTTTACCAAAAGTCCCCATTTAAACCGGTGGCCTTGTCAGACAGCAGTGAAGTATAGTATAGTTTGAGTGGCTGGTGGTGTGTAACAGTGTTACAGTTTAATTTAATTTACATTTACAGCATTTAGCAGATGCTTTTATCCAGCTCCTTCTTCATCCCACCTTCTTAGTTTGTTTTGCTTGATAACGTCGACACATCCACCCACTTGCTGTGAATTCTCAGGACCATGACCTGCTCTTTTCACTCGGATCGGACTCTGGACCAGAGAGCTGGGAGGCTGAGTTCCGTTTAACGTCCGGTCCGACTGATTCAGACCCACGCGGCTCCTCCGGGCGCCGTTTGGAGGAGTTCAGGGCTGCGGAGCGAGTGAAAGGGACTTTATGTTCAGTCACTCTTTTCATTGAGGGCTGATTTGTCAGTGAGGACCATGTGCATCACTGTCTGTGTGCACACACCCATGATGGAGGCTTATTCTGCCGAGATGCTGATGCACCACCTCATTTTGTGTGTGTGCGTGTGTGTGTGTGTGTGTGTGTGTGTGTGTGTGTGTGGTCTCCTTGTTTTACCATTGCCAGTCGGGTGAGGAGGAGGAGTGTACCCTCTTAACCCCCTCTCTCCCCTCTCTCTGCTCTAATTAAGCGAGTTCCCTACAGCGCCACACCGGCTCCACAGAGACCTGCTGAACACACACACACACACTCGGCTGGGGAATACAGGCTCTGAAAGGCATGGCCACACACTTGCCAGCAGGCTAATGATGTAGAGAAAGGGATGCTGCTGTCAGGACGGTGAGGGACGTTTTGTTGTGTGGCAGCTGAAAGTGCAGACCTATTACTGCAGTTCCCCTTTATTTTATTTCATTTTATTTGAAAGCGATTGTGTTCCCTTCAGCTCCCCTGTGAACAGCTCAGCATTCACCACAACCTGGCATGCGCATCCTCCCGAGAGTGTGTGTGTAATTCTGTACGCCCACATTTCTGTGCGAGTGTGAGAGGGAGAGTTTGTTCTTGTGGGGTCCCCCGGGACAGCTTTGTGTGTGTGTGTGTGTGTGTGTGTGTGTGTGTGTGTGTGTGTGTGTGTGTGTGTGTGTAAAGGCTGAGTGGTGAATCTCCATTCCAGGGAGACAACGACTCTGAGACTTTGGCTCTGGTGACCGCAGCCCAGTGGGAGTTTGATGATGAAAGTTTTGAGGACATCACAATACAGGCCAAAGACTTTATCAGCTCTTTACTGCACAAAGACACCAGGTTAGACCAACTAAACAGTCATTCACACACTAACACACACACACACACACTAACACACACAGCGTATCCATTTCTGACATTTACAAGCTAAAACAGCCGTGATGTATTTCCGTGCGCTCTGTATCAATTAGAATTAAACAGCCTGTTTGTTGCTTTAGCCGGATTTTTGTAACTGACCTCAGTTCAGACTGACTGTCTTTTAATGGTCTTGTTCTTAAAGCAGTCCAGGCTGAATCAACTCTTATAACTGTTAACTGTTATATGAATAAATATGCAATAATATTTGGTTTGCAGACATCTTAAACTAGTAAGGAGGTTTTTAACAGCAGTGTTCCCTTTAACACAGTCACACAGTTACAGTTCAAATATTTCTGTAAATCTCAACTTAAACATTAATGTAATCAAATCAAATCTAAAACCAAAGCTACTCCTCACTGCAGGCGGTTCACGTTTTATCTAGTTTATTATAGAAAAAAAAATACTCTCAGATTCCAGAGCATTACAGCAGCTGCAAAGGGGGACCAGCTCCATACTGAAGTCTCTGTATCTGAGTGCAGTGTCATTAAAGTCCCTGTTGGTGTAATGGTCCTGTGTCCCATTACTTTTGTCCATATAGTGTATTTTGACTTGTGTGCATTTGTATTTCTTCTGAAATCAAGAATATCATGGGGAATCTCTCCTGTCTTTGCTGCTGGATGAATAGTTGATGTTGGATGAATAGTTCTGGAACATGGGGGAGCAGAACCATTATAGCAGCTGCAAAGGGGGCCCAACCATATTAAAGTCATTGTATCTGAATGCAGTATCATTAAAGTCCCTGTTTGTGCAATGGTCAGACGTCCCATTACTTTTGTCCAAATAATATAACCAGCCAAGGCATAGAGCTGCTTGCTGCGTGCACCCATGAGCACAAAAACCAAAAAAGCAACAAACCTTCAAAATAAAAGTTTTTTTTTTAAATGCAATAAAATAATTATTTGTTGGCATTAAGTAAATAATTCGATAATGCATTAACATGCCCAGTTCTAATATTTTATATATATATACATATTATTAAAGCTATAGTCAAAGCTGCAATTAAAACAGATTCTTCTGCCCTTATTTTGTTAGAAGTGTTTGGATAGAAGTGCTCGTGGCCTACACTGAGGTGTTTTCAGAGCTCCACCACACCTGATCCACTAATCAGCTCGTTAACAAGCCTGTTCTGCGCTGAAGTGGTTTCTTAAAGAAGCGAAAGAACTTAAACATGCAGGGCAGGGTGGCCTCCAGGACCAAGGTTGGGAAATACTGGAATATCTTCATCTTCTCAGACTTATTCTACTACTGCCCTCCAGATTGTGGTGTTTCCTAATCCTGTTCCTGGATGCCACTGCCCTACTTATCTTTCCCTTATTTAAGAAACGAACTTAAACACAGTAAGGGCGTGTTGAGGAGCTGATTAGTTGGTGTTGGAGCAGTGAAAACACTCTGCAGGAGAAGGACTTGAAAACACTTCTAACACCAGGTGGTCATCAACCCTCCTCCTGGAGATCCACTTTCTGGCTCAAAAATGAGTCTGATCCAGCCAGTCTAGATCTTCAGAAGAACATAATGAGCTGGAACAGGTGCATCAGGTGGTCCACTGGAATGCTGAGCTTCCAAGACTGCTCTAAAACAGTTCAGGGTTACTTTGTCATCAACAGGTCTGAACACATACATAGTTTGAGATATTTCTCCATGGACCACGGTGCAACATATATCAACATTCAAACAGTGTTTCCAGTTCCTGAAGCACACTGTCCTGCACATCTGAGCATTTTCACTGCTTCCACCACATGTGATCCAACCCTTGCTGTGTTGAAGTGGGTTTGCTGAAGAAGGGAAGTTATTGGAGTGACTCAGTAGAACTATTTCACTTTCTGATCAAAGCTTGTAAATGTGATGTGTGCAGAAACTTTTAAAGGCCACTGTGTAATATAAAGATCATTTACCATGTACTTTATATTATATGGAGGTTCTTCAAACTTTACTGACACATCTCATTTACAAAAGTGATTCTCTGAAGAACAAATGACTGAAAGGTTCTTTGGGGAAGCCAGAATGGCTATGGCTTTCAAGCACTGCTCCCACCAATCAGCTGGTTATCCAGCCCTTACTGTGCTGAAGTGGAGTTTTGGTAGAGAAACCCACTTCAACACAGTAGTTTATACAATATAAATGAATATAAAGGCAAATGTTCCATTCTTATATGTGCTGATTTCAGCCTTGTCTGAACCGAATAAAATGTGTTCCACAAAAAGACAAGTGGTGCTTAACCAGAAGTTCTACTCTCTTGAAACTGGAACAGCTTGTATGTGTGTACTTGGGAGATTTTGTGGCAAATCAACATTGCTTTTGATTCAAACACATGATGCTGTCAGAGAAACAGGCTTACAAAACAAATGGGAGTCGTTACAACCTAAATGATGATCCACCAGCTGAAACCATTATATCCTTACCTCATCCACCACTGATCTTATCCACAGCTCATAAAGGCATTGTTCTGTTCAGTCCGTCCAAGTCTTCTTGTTCTGTCAACAAGAAGCCAGAGCACCAAACTTCAAAGAAGCAGCACTTATAAACCTGATAAACCAGATGATTCAAATCAAAAGTCCATTAGCACTTTCCTCCAGAATGATAAAAGATTCTTCTGATTCTGTTTTTTTTAGTTAATTTTTTTTTACCTAGCTTCCAATCTTCAAGACAAACCCCCAAAAAAAAGCTTGGCATGTGTGAGACTTGGTGGAGTAGTGGTAAAGTCCTCGCCTCTAATACAGGCAGATCTTGGTTTGAATCTTGCCTAACGTGTAGAAAGATGCTGGTAGGAACAAACTTTTAGACAGTTAAACTTAACCTGCTAGTTCGTTCCTACTGTCTTAAAAGTTCGACGCCATTTTTCTCACAGTAAAACCCCCTGGTGTCTCTGGTTTCAGGCTCTATAACCCCAGCGTGTCATCGCTCAGGAGCCCGGGGGGGGCCGACGCATATGTTCCCCCCCCTTTCTTAGGTATCGGTGTTTGTGGAGACCCCTGCCCAGGACTCGAACCCATGACCTCTGAATCTTGGAGGCATCGCTCTTACCACTGAGCCACAGGATCCCACAGCTATCAGGCCTTTTTTTGGAACTTTGACTTTCAGATGAGGTCTGATGTTCAAGACATAAAGCTAAAGGCTCTGATTAGAACCCAAACCTCCTGGTCTTGGAGGCATTGCTCTTACCACTGAGCCACAGGATCCCACAGCTAACGTGCCTTTTTTTGGAACTTTGACTTTCAGATGAGGTCTGATGTTCAAGACATAAAGCTAAAGGCTCTGATTAGAACCCCAACCTCCTGGTCTTGGAGGCATTGCTCTTACCACTGAGCCACAGGATCCCACAGCTAACGTGCCTTTTTGGGTGAATTTGTCTTTCAGATGAGGTCTGATTTTCAAGACATAAAGCTAAAGGCTCTGATTAGAACCCACACCGCCTGCTTTTGGAGGCAGTGCTCTTACAACTGCCCCACGGGATCCCACAGCTTATGTGTGTTTTTGGGGGAATTTGACTGTCAGATAAGCTCTGATATTCAAGACATAAAGCTAAAGGCTCTGATTAGAACCCACACCACCTGCTTTTGGAGGCAGTGCTCTTACCACTGAGCCACAGGATCCCACAGCTAATGTGCCTTTTTGGGTGAATTTGTCTTTCAGATGAGGTCTGTTGTTCAAGACATAAAGCTAAAGGCTCTGATTAGAACCCACACCTCCTGGTTTTGAAGGCAGTGCCCTTACCACTGCGCCACAGGATCCCACAGCTTATGTGTGTTTTTGGGGGAACTTGACTGTCAGATAAAATCTGATACAGAGCTAAAGGCTCTGATTAGAAAACACAGCGCATGCTATTGGAGGCAGTGCTCCACTGAGCCACAGGATCCCACAGCTAATGTGCCTTTTTGGGGGTAATCTGAAGCTAAAGGCTCTGATTAGAACCCCCAAACTCCTGGTTTTGAAGGCAGTGCTCTTACCACTGCACCACAGGATATCACAGCTATTGTATCTTTTTTTTTCACCTTTCACTTTCAGATGAAAGAAATAAAAGCCAGATTAGATAAAAGCCCGATTAGATAAAAGCCCACAACCTTCAATTCTTAGAACTAATGCAACCTAACCAACTTTTTAATGATATTTTACTTTCAGATGAATGTGACGTGAAAGATATAAAGTAGAGAACTCACATTTGATCCCACAACCCTTTTTGGCTTGAGCCCAAAGTTTAAACCAGTGAACTACCAGTGAACGCTTATTTTTGGACATAAAGTTTGAGATTCAGGTTTGATCCCACAACCTTCTGTTTTTGAGACTGCTGCTTAAACTGTGAGCTACAGAGCTAGGCCAGAGTCTCGGCTCATTTTTTGGATATTTGACTTTCAGATGAAGTGTGACATGCAAGACTTAAAAATAAAGACTTGGGTTTGATCCCATGACCTTATGTTTCCGAAGTTACAGCTTGACCAAGTGAGCTACAAGGCTTTACAAGCAGTGCCCCTTTTTTCTACATGTATCTTTCAGATTCCTAAATCATCTAGGACTGAAGACTGTCTGAGTCTGAAATGAACAAATATAAAGACGAGTCACTGAAGTGAGCTAATGGCCCCGTGATAACCTTCCCATAAGGCAGGAAGACTGCAAGCCCATTACCTTCTGGCTATCACAATCTATGGTTCCATCTAAGCCCAAATCCAGTGGTGACAAGACCTGCTGCTCTGGAGAAGTTCTGACCCAGTCATCCAGACATCACAGTTTGGCAGTGACAGCAGCGTTTAACAGCAGTGTGCCTTTAACACAGTTACACAGCTGCAGTTCAGATATTTCTTGTAAATCTCAACTTAAACCTTAATGTAATCAAATATAAAACCAAAGCTATTTGCCCCTGCCAGGGCATTCATGTTTTATCTAGTTTGTTATAGAAAAACAAGTTACCCTCAGAGTCCAGAGCGTGGGGGTGGGGGCAGAACCATTATAACAGCTGCAAAGGTGGTCCAACTCCATATAAAAGTCTAAATATCTAAATGCAGTGTAATAGTCAGGTGTCCCAATACTTTCGTCCATACTAAAGAGGGAGTAGGAATTAATTCTGATCACAGCTACACTCTTGTTAATGAAGCTAAATGCTATGTAGTCGCCACTGCAGCAATTAATGTTCCATAACAAAGTACAGTTGCTGGACTGACAAAAGTTTGTGAGGTCCAGAGCATCCTGACCTATTCAGGGGGGTTATTTAAAGCCGTTATTGGCAAGTAAATGGGCTTTGTTTTATGGTCTGTTTTTGTTGTAGCACTGTTATGCTAAACACCCACTTCTACACTTCATGCTAACACTCTTTATTCGGTTGTTTTGCAAAATATTCCTTTCTTTTAATGTTCTTGAGTAACGAATCCTGTAGTACAGCCTGTAGGACTACATGCCTTGTTTACTGCACCCGGCTGGCATCCTGAGTGGTCGATACTAACCGGTGTTTGTCTTCTGTCTTCATCCCTCCATCCCTCCTCGTCCTTCCCTTCCCTCTTCCATCTTCCTCATCCTCACCACAACCTGCCATCATCTCCACGACGATGATGCTCCCACCACTGTGCCCCAATGCGTCACCGTGGCAACCTGACACCCTTCACTTTGTGACCCTCGCAGCAGTGAGAAGAGACAACTTGGCCCAGGCTCGCTCGACCATCTCTCTTTTTTTTCTCTCTCTCTCTCTCTCTCCTCTACTTCTTCTTCTTCCTCTCATCTGCCTCTTCACAGTCTTCTCTCACTGAGGTCAACACTACCAGGCTTTGTCTGCACAACCGCCCTCCCCAACACTGCCCCTCCACCCACACCAGCCCCCTGCACCTCCCTACACCAGGCCCACATGTCTGCATTCGTGTGCGTGTGTGACTGATTGTCTGTTAAAACAAGACATGTTTAGTGCCCAAACAAACTTAAGAATTTTTCTTTTTTTGGCCCACTTCCCTGCTGCCCATAGTCTGTAGGTGTGTGTATGTGCACTGGTAAAAAGAATGCACTGAAATTACTCCTACTTTGAATCATTTCCATGTGAATAAAATATATAACATCAACACCATCGCTGCTAAAAATAAGTGGTCTGAAATTGTGGTGGTGCATTATCTCCAGTTACTTTGCAAGAACATTTTACTGCTACACAATTCATTTAATCATGCTATAAGCTGTCATGACAGATTGTGTTACTTAACAGTGCTGTTACCAGTACTTGTTATTATTTACCTTTAATAAATTCTATGATTGATGATACACACTAATCCAGTATAAGGACATCAAATATGGTGTCTCTTACCAAAAAAATGCAACTTAAATGTATGTTAAGGTAACATAATTGTATACCAGGGATTTTATGGTAACATTTTATTGAAAGAAAAGTATTCAGACATCTACATGAGCCTTTTATGAAAACTGACATTAACCCATGTGAGCATCATCTACTTTGACAATTCTGACATCATTTCACCTCAGCAAGTGTTACGACAACAAGCCTTTATGACTGTTTTTGCAGGTTTCTGTCAGTTATCATGTAGCCTTATGAATCCAGCCTTTTAGTAAAGTATTAAATATTTTATCCATGTGGAAATTAGCTACTTCTTTGAATCGAGTAAATTCAATGCACTTTTTCCATTGTGCGTATGTGTCTGTTTTGAGGGAAAAAAAGCAAAAAAAACATGAAAACCATGAAAAATTTTCCCAGTGCCCAAACGATAGCCAAGCCCTCAATGATAATCCCACCCACTCGTCTCACTTCCTTCTTTCTTTCTCTTCACTCTCCTCTCCACTCCTTCATTCCCTGCTGACCGTAGGCCCTGGGCGACTCTTCGGTGTCTGAGCATCCTCTCTACAGCACCCGGGCTGCCAGTTTCTCGGGCCGGCTGCCACTGGGCCTCCGTAAGTACCCCCAGGAGGGGGCGCTCTCCTCAGCCAGCCAGGCCAAAGCCCTGCTGGCCAGCCTGTCGGCCACCACGAGCCTCTCCGCCGAGGCCCTGCTGCTGTCCTCCACCTTCAGGCACCATCGCCTCCTTCGGGAGCAGCGCACCAACTCCTCGGCCACGCTGCCCCTTCCGGTGTCTAACGGTCGGTCTCCGACATCGCCGCCCTCTCCATCATCGCCCTCTTCTTCCTCTCCTTCTCCTCTATCTGCTCTCAGCCTCTCTTCACTGGCCCTGAAGCCCCTGGCCAACCGCGGCCTGACACAAGACAAGGAGGCTCTCAAGAATGAGAAAGAAGCTAGCAAAGCTACAGCTAATTCTGCTTCACCTGCTAACACGGAATGTGGAAGCACCTCCAAGGAATGAAAGGATGGTTTCTGCCTGTTGTTAACCTTAGCCACACACACACACACACACACACACACACACACACACTCAACTTGCTTGGCTTTCTCGCCATCAGCCTTAAGCAGTGAAAGGATGCTAAAAGTGAAGCTGCTAAAGGACTTAGCCTCAGCACCAAGGATTTCTACAGGAAGACGAAAAAGCAATTGGTTGACTTTAACCTCCTATGCTCCTCTCTATGTCCACTCAAAGGCTTGTTCTCCAACACCCACACCGAACACAACGACCTGGTTATTAAATCTCAACTAAATTACAGAAATCTGGACCTGCTTTATGGAGTTTAAGGGGTTAAAGACAGAACAGTCATGGGGAAGTATTTCCTCAGCTGGAGACCTACAGACTTCTGTCCACAAACACAGGCACACATCTCCACTCTTAAAACATAAAGATGCCAAAAAGGAACTACATTTAGAGCCCATTATAAGACCAAAGGGGTGGTCACTGCTTTTTTGTGCTGTTGCCTCATTGAATATATATTTATATTAGTTTCCCTCTCAAATAACCAAATTTTGGGAGATTATCATAATGGCCCACCAAATTGATAAAAAACTGACTAAAACTGTAAAAATTGTTTACTTTTGAGTAATGAATCATTTCTATTAGTTTTTCAAATACAGTGAAACAGTTATACCTTCTCAGAGAGAAATAACTCAAAATGTGTTGACTTGTTCTGGCATAATTATTATTCTGAAAACCAAGCACTGTTTTGACAGTATTTCAACTCAATATAGAGAAAACCAGTCATTATTTTGAGAAATATAGATGGACACACTGTTAGCAGAAACATGGAAAGAAGGCAATTATAATGTTGTTTTTCCTACCTGGCAGAAAAGATGCGAGGGAATCAGAATCTGGGGGTTATATAATGCTAGTCATGTGTGATTTATGAAATTGCATGGAATTGATTTGCATGGAAGTTCTTATGCAACATACTAAATTGGCAGCATGCCACCAGCACAAAAAGTGTGTAGACCAGTAATCAGCCATTATGATAGTAAATCAGCTCTTCCCTAATGAACTTTTCAATTGTGTTTTACCAAAGAACCACATATTGAGGGGTTCATACGGGAACCAAAAGTGGTTCTAATGAGGCATCACTCCAAAGAACCCTTTGGGGCACCTTTACTTTTGAGAGTGTGTTACCATCTCTGCTCCCATCTGGATCCTCCAGACATCCAACCCCCCATCTGTACTGCCCGTTCCCCGAGCAAGGAAGCCCACAGATGGGCTTGGACACCCACCACCCCTGAGTCTCCAGCCTGGAGCTCCACAGCACCACCAGGCCAGCAGACCGCTGCCTAGGAGAAAGACTCTCTATCTAACCCATAGTCTGTTTTGCCAAATCTCACATGTTGGAGACCTCGTGGAGTCCAGTAGATTTTCCTCATCAAGTGTAATCCTAGCTAGACTGTGAAACTGTAGAGTCTGCAATAATAATAATAATAATAATAATCGAGAAGTCAGTACAGTAGTAGTCAGTGTGTGTTCAGATTTTTATCGGTCATATGAATATTTCCAATGACAGAATGTGAGAAAAAAAAACTGTATAAAAGCGTTTTGAGTTCTCTGGGTAAAAAAAAAACAGTTACACTAAAGAAAACCAATCAAAACTGGTGCTATCATCCTAGACGTTAAAAAAAAAAACAAGCTGGTGTAAAAGGAACATCATGTTTTCTATATAGGTAACAGTCCCTCTTATTTGAACACTGCCCTTCTCCGACACATTCCATCCTCGCTCAGACCACACGCAGACAGAGACAGAACAGCTCGTTTGTCGTATTTTCGTGTTCGGTACCTGGCATGAGGTTGCCGTGGCGACAGATGGATTGTGGGACAAAGGTGGACGCTAGCGGTTCTGCCGGCTTTCCTCACATGGTGCAATCACATGGAGCGGGAGGCTCTGAGAAAGTTTTGGCCCAGCTAAAATGTGCAACATCATGCGGCCAAACAGCTCCTTATATGGAAGTTACCCCGGTGAGTGTTGATGTCATGCTGAGCTTTGTTTGGTGATTCTGTGTCGCATAGAACCAAAGTTATTGTCATTTAAAAAACGTAATAATAATAACCACTACTGGGGTTACATACAAATAACATAAAGAACAAAAATGAGGTCTTAGCAACAAGGTCATTTTAGGTCTTAGAAACAAGCAGTAAAAAACGTTGAACCCGGGAGAACTTCCAGGATAGTCTCCGCCCACATGTGGGTGGGGAAAACCCGCAGAGGGAGGGGGTCCGGAGAGCGGCTGAGCCACAGTGCACCGGTTTTAGACTGTTTTACACTGATGATATTTACTGAAATCAGATTTTACTGATACACTGAGTTCTAAGGGTTCAGAGGGCTGTGGGTCCAGAGGCCAAAGCTTCATTACAGCGACAAAAAAGCACAAACAGCTAAATCTGGAGTTGTGTAGAAGTGAAAACACACAATGCCAGAGATCTTCCCAGTTGAGGGAATCTTTTACAATGATATGTTCAGTGGTTATAGCTGACATTGGCACAAGTTTGGTACACATACTTCTTTTTTTACTACAGTGAGAAGCTATGAGTTTTTTGAGGATGTAGAAAAGCAGACAAATGGAGCGAAGCTTTGTTTAGACTGGAGAAAAGTCATGGCTTCTCCCAAATGAGCCAGTCAGACACGAGAATCATGATAAAGTCAAGCTGTTTGCTAGCACAGTGTTCCTTGACCACAGTGTTGCCCTCAGAGATAATTCATTGGTTCAGATTTGAAGGGGACGGCTCATGAGGCTCAACATGCTATCAGTTTGATCTCTGAAGTCGTGATGTCATTCTGTAGCTGATGTTATGTCCATGCTGGAAATTTTGGGCTCTAAGCTGTTTTTTTCTCTGGCAAAAATGAATGCTGTGTTTGCAAATGAGCGATATGGTGGCCTGTAGTGTTCTATAACCACTATAATTTGTCTTACATGCATTTTCCTCCTACGTGTTACTGGATTGAGTCGAAATTAGAGAAATAACAAAAGTTGTGTTAGCTTGCTTGTGGCATGGTCATAGCATTATTTAAATCTTTGACAGCTGTCAGAGGATCCAGTGACATTTTTGGTTGCTGCATGTGGATAAACCAGGTGGATATTTTCAAAAACACAATTTTTTCCATATAGCAAGCTTATACCTGGAACTCCTAATTTGGTCATGATGTCGACTGCAGAATGATGCATGGCTAGAGATTTACCCCCAGTGGTAAAAAAAAGCTTTTAAAATATTTTATATTTTTTGTAATTTACCCCAAATTGTTGTAAATTTGCCTTGGTGGATCCATTCTTGGTAGATGTGGCAAAATTACGAAATTCTCAAAATAGCTGCTTGATTAGTCAAATACTAATATAAACAATGTTATCAGAAATGAAGGAAATTATTATACGCATCCACTAATGAAGCAGATTTTACATTATAACTTCACACTGATCAGGTAGAGACCACCCTTTATATGAAAACTTTAGAATACTTGATATTTCAAACTATAGCATTTGATTTGCTGTTTTTTTTATTTACAGCTGTAATACTTGATGGCTAATGTAGCTTTACTTTACTTTGCTAGCTTGCTAATTAACAAGTTAAAACACAAAAACAACAAAAAGGGTAGTTTTCAACCTGAAAACTCAACCTGAAGCTTAAGTTGACAAAGTTAAACATGCGCTCTGTCCTCTAAAAAAGCACTTTTCATTGCAAAGTTTGCTAAGCTGGCTAGATCGCTCAGTGCTTGCCTGGCTGTGTCCTCCGCTCCTGGTTGTCTGCTCCTCCTATTGTTCTGCCAGTGAACACTATAGTACCTAAAGATTTCTGTCTCAATATTCTTTCAGCATTCGTTTTGCCTTTAAAACTGTTGGTTATGTATAATAAACAATTGTAAGTCATTATTATAATTTATCAGCCTGTGAATGCGGCTACTTGTTCAGCCGTTCTTAACCACCCTTAGCAAAAAGGAGTATACTCGAAGTTCATTTTATAAAGTATGCTTGAGTATAAATATAGCAAGTATACGGACCATGTACTTGTAGTGTACTAGAAAGTATACTCATTTAATACTTCTTGGGACTAAACTGGAACATTTTTAAGTTTATAAAAGTATACTTTAAGTATACTTTATAAGGTCATTTTAAGTTTACAAAAAGAATACTTTATATACTTTCTTTATACATATCAGTATAAGTCAAGTATACTTCACTATACTATTCTTGAGTATGTAAAATATATTACATAAAAAGTAAGCCAAGTATACTGCCTCAGTTCTAGTATAAAATAAGTATACTCGTAGTACACTTGAATAAACTACTTTTTGCTAAGGGCATAAATGGCTTAGTAAGAGGCAGTGCATCCACGCCTTCTTGGTGATGCCGCTTTAAAGCGGCACCCTTGAATCAGAAGAGCAGCACGCCACGTTTTCTCGCAGAAATAGATCTAGTTGTGAATTGGTACCGTTATCGCTATTTAAAGGGTTTAAAAAAGGCAGATTTTTATGAATTGATGGGGCTAGAGCGGCTGTTTTAGAAAGCAGGTTGCTAGCAGCTGTTCACAGAAACAGTGACTGGCATTTCCTCAGAAGGTGGACACAGACAGCGAGGTCAGGAGAAGCAGTTAGCGCCTTGTCTAGACCATTCTGTGACGTTTGTGATGGTGACCTCGGTTGATCCTAGCTGTCTTTTAACCTTATGACTCACTCAAACACCCAGATACACACACACACACACACTTGCTCATAAGCAGCTTGGCATTCTTGCTCTAGGCCCGAGTCTTACACAGCAAATGTGTAATCGACACAGCCTACGGATTTCCAGACAGAAAGCTCCTAGCCTGGAGGGAGGGACGGAGGGGGACTTTAGAGAAGGGGGGCAGTTTTTTATATTTGTCTGTTTGACAGAACGAGCGTTTGAAACGGATTCGTCTTGGCACGGGGATGGAAACAATGGTGCGAGTGTGGGGCTGGTGTTAGCGGCAGGCTGCCGGAGGAGAGATTAGCGCTTATGCTCGGTGTCTTGCGGCTGATTCGGCAGGATAGTCGAGGCTGGGAGCGCCGGATCTCCGGTTTCGCCTGTCCCACAAGAAGAATCCGCTTAATTACAAGCAACAAATCTGCCTCCTCCTGCTTTAGCTTTAACTTTAGCTTTAGCTTTGCTCAGCCTTGCGGAGGCCTTAAGCTAGCGGGGCAAATCAGGAGTCTCAAACAATCCGATTCAGATACAAATGTTGAGCGATTCAGTGCATCAGGTAATATCACTAGTATTTTTAAAATTACACTGTATAAAGTGTTACTAGAGACAGTTACATAGTGCAATATTGACAATGAAAATTATACAATAAGTGATACCACTTCACAATAAGACTACACTTATAAATGCTTTGATTGATTTCAAGATCAGCAACCAGTGAAATGAGGGCGTTAAGAGGGTATGAATGTGGGCTCGCTATTTGTTCACTAATAATCAGTAATAAGTTCATTTTAAATCGTTTGTCATTTCTTTATACTGCTGTCAAGTCAAACCATTTTTACATATACAACAGAAAACCTCCCAAACTGATCCTTTAATTTCACTGTTCTGAAGTAAAAACTGTGGGAACAATATTAATTTTACAGGCGAGTTTAATTATTGCAGCATTACATCATTAAAATGGAAGCCAGGTTCACACAAAACAGCACAGCACTCAGGACATAGTGAACTTACACACACACACACACAGCTTTCTGATGCTTTGAGAGAATTATTAGGTTGGGCTCATATTTTATAACCTCATTCTACAAGGTTTTCATCCCCCACCTCACTATTTCTATCAGAGTTAGATTGACAGGTATGCCTTTATCAGGGTAGTCTTGTTGCAAAGTGGCAGCAGAGAAGCTTTTTCAGATTTTGTTTGAAAAAAAAAGTGTATTTTGGCCAAAAAAAGTGAGCACACTATTTTTAATATTGTTCAATAAATTATACGGAGAGAGTTTAATGTATTAAATAATAAGAGCAAACTTTATTGAATGTAACAGATTTATTAGGAGCAATTGGAAACCTATGTAGCAGGAGGAATTACTGGTATTTGAGGCGTTATTATGCATAGTCATGCTTCTATTTCTAACCATAAGAAGAAGCCGTCTCCCTGCTCCAGATGTGTCTGAATTGTGCTCGAGAGAGAGAGAGAGAGAGAAAGAGAGAGAGCTCTTGGCGTGGGACTCGAATGGCCTTGCAGGGTGAGCTGAGAGGCTTGAGTGCCGCAGTTTGACTGGAAGGACGTTTTTACAGGCCCATCAGATCTAATGGCTTTGAGTTTTTTTCCTCTTTTGCTGAAGTTTTATTCATCTGCAAAAACACCAAAGACAAAGTGGTGTTCAAGTGTGAGCGTTTAGTCTAATAATATACAGAGCACCATGCTCCGCCCACAAATGCATGGCAACCATCGCTAGGTTTGACAAGTAGGATACTTACCTCTGGACCAAGAGCTCATGGGTTCGAATCCTATCTTCAGTAAACCACCACTGGGTTACTGAGCAAGACCCTTAATCCCAGGTTGCTCCAGAGAGCTGCCCCATGTAGTTAGGGAATGGAAGTCGCTGTGGATAAAAGCATCTGCTAAATGCCGTAAATATAAATGTAAATGTAAAAGTACCGGCCCACCATCCACATCCAGCTCCTCACAGTTTCATTCAGACCGTCCAGCAACAAAACACCTTTTCTGCATCTAAATATTTACATCTGATGGGTAAACTGGCTTCACACTGTGGCTCATTACCAAACATAAGTTACTTACTGTGTTAAAAGCTTTTCTAATTTAGACTTAATTGTTGGTAGATAGGTCAGAATTAGAACATTACTACTAATTGCTACTAATATAATCAGTTGTGACAGAATAAAGAAATGAATGGAATTATCAGACAAATCTACTAATACAGATTTTGCAGCTTCATATCTTATAGTCACACTGAACAGGAACATCAGTGCTTTCACAATAAGAGTCCTGTATAATTCTATAATTCTGCTAATATATAATATTACTTAATGTAATGTATTATTATTACTATTACTAATTACATGGTAAATAGTAATGATACCAATGATAATTCCCAGTCATTTCTAATATTAATAATAATAATCTGCATTAGCACTATGTATTTATCAGGACCGTCACAATTAATAACTCTAGATTACTCAATATTTAAAAAAGAGGATTAGGTCATTGTAAAGCTTTGTATTGTGGCCATCACTGAAACAGAGGAGAACTCAAACCAGCTGGAGCTCATGAATGTGCAAATGCAGTTAGAACATGGGCGTCACCACCATTCACTCCCCCTCACATTTCATAATTATTCGTTTCGACACCCCCACATTTAACATAAATAATTAGTTCACCCAGCGCTGTTGAATCTTGAATCTTTTGCAAAATAATCCACTCCACTTAATCGAAAGGAGAATACACACCACTGGAAATCCGAGCAGCCTGTCTATGCACTGACAATTCACTTCACCTGCATGCGGTGAGTTGGAGGCAAACCCAGAGCGGATTTCCAGTGGTGTGTGTATTCTCCTATTGACTAAGTGGAGAGGATTCTTTCGCCAAAGATTCAAGATTCAACAGGGGTTTCCAAACACCCCACCCCCTAAAAGGACAGAGACTTTGCAAGCACGCAGCAACCCCGCCCCTACCCCAAACCCCGCCCCTCGTCCCACATCCAAACCCCGCCTCCACACCAAATCTCCTCCCACATTCAAATCCCACCGCCAGTTTTTTCAATTAACCCCCTCTTGGAGAAGCCCACCTGTCCAGATCAATTTTATTTGAGACTCTGGCTCTAATAAATTTAAGCTAATAGTGCAGAGTTACTACACAATGTTGAGTTTTGGTCTGGACAGTATTTGCTGAATTTCAGCCACGGAACAGTGACTCCCTGTGTTCTGTAAAACTTGTTCAACCAACAGCGGTGGCTTTATTAGGATGCATTTGTGGGCCGAGCATGGATAAGAACCCCCCCTAAAATACATCACAGATTAAGAATTAGACTGAGGTAGATCCCTTTAAAAGTTGTTCTTAAAACCTTACAAACTCTTCAGTTTCTCTGGGGTGGGCTTCAGCAGGGCTGTAGCTCAGAGGGCCTCGAGACCCTGAGTCTGACAAAATCAAGCCGAACACGAGAAATTTGCTCGCTCATGCAGCAGTGATCAGAGTCAAATCCACCGAAAAAGCTCCTAATGTGGAGCCGCTGTGCTCGCCCTGGGAGGCAGAAGTGGGCTTCATGCCCTGCTGGAGACGCAGCTGAAAAAAAAACAACCGCACTGACCATGACATCCATTCAGTCTCTCTCTGTCTCGCTCTCTCACTGTCTCTCTCTCTCTCGCTGTCTCTCTCTCTCTCTCAAACTGTCTCTCGGTCGCTCTCTCTCAAACTGTCTCTCTCACTGTCTCTGTCTCTCTCTCAGTCTGTCTCTCTCTCTCTATCTCTATTTCTCTCTCTCTCCCTGTCTCAGAGTAAAGAGCAGAACCAAACGAAGCGAAAATTGACCTTTTTTATATCCTCAAACCCTTTCACAAATTTCCAGTAATGAAAGTGGGCAGGACTTCATGTACACTTGAGGCAGAAATCTACAACCCCTCATATTCACACTGGACCCCGGTTCCACATTAAACACCCCAGGCCTGGCTTTCCTTTGTGAGGCCACACGAATATCTATTACATCACATTCCATTAAGAATCCGCAACATATTGTTGATGTACTGGAATACATTTCAGTTTTGGACGAGGGCCCGTTCACTAATACTCTAATTTACTCTTAATTGTTTGTGTGTGTGAGATACATAAAGGTGGTTAATAGCCACTGAGAAAGTTATGCAGAGCTTTAATTGTGTCATCTTTGGTTTGTTTTGTATTAACTGAGATTTCTTTGTACAGTTTTTTTCCTTTGCTCTTTTTCTTAGCAAATATATATGCTTTAATTCTTAGGATCTATGTATATCATAATAGCTGATTATTTATTCATAAGAGAAACATTTTATATATTGAGTTGGATATATATTTACCTAAATGTACAGTACTGATCACATGTAATATAGAGCTGGTAAATCATTTTAGACTGTGTGATTAGCGATTTTGTTAATGAGGATTTTATATTAGTTCTTGTACGGGATGAGTCGATGAGACTTTTTTGGGTTCCTGCGTCTTAGCCGACCCACCAATCACGCTTGGGGCTGATTCTTGAAATTGTAAACACTGTTCCTACGCTCATTGCAGCCTAAACCTGTAGAGCTGCTAATTTATGTCCCTCTGTCCCGTCTGAGAATTCGAACGGTACATTTTCAAATTGCATGTTTGCACCCTCTGGTGGATGAGCACGGTACTGCAGTCTCCTTTCACTTTCTCTCTCAGACAGATGTTCACTGATGTTTCCTAAACTGTTGCTTTTCATCCATTTATTTAGAAAAAGAGGTACAGTACTGTGCAAAAGTCTTCGGCACCTGTGCAAACTGTTTAAAACCATTTTGTGTGATAATTAATGTGATGAAACTACAGTAATACTGGACTTCCACAAGAACTCACTAATCTACTGAACATAACATCACTATTTACTGTAGAATGTTATATATATTTATTGTTTTGTACTTTATTTAGAATGTTTAGTAATCTTAATGTGAAAAAAGCATTCGTTGCTCACCTAAACCATTTTAAATGTTATTTCTGCAGGTGCCTAAGACTTTTGTACAGTGCTGTACAGCATCAGTGCAAAAACGTAAAGCTGTAAGAAAGGCAGGTAGCTGGCTCAAGGTTCTGTCTGGTTCTTGTAGCACAGTGATAAAATCAAGGAAAGCACATCCCGAGCGGAGCTGCATATGGAAGATGTGGTTTCTGTAGATTATTTTAGTCAAATTTTAAAAATCCCTTTTTAGGAGACGTTTACTCGACCGTGTGGATGTGACAGAACCTCGGCATCAAACACAAGGAAAAAATAACAGACTAACTAGAAACAAGTATATGTAAATATGAAGCATCGTTCTTAGAGTTATACGAAAATGTTATGTCGCAAAAAAAAGTTTTATCTAAACAGATGGAGTTCTAAGGTATTTATGAAAAAAGAATAGCAATGCATGTATATTCTAAACGCAGTCGCACGGTGCCATTGTAAAAAAAAAAAAAAAGAAAAACGTTGTCTACATGTTTTATCGATTAAAAAATAAAGACACTAGAGGAGGGCAGAGATATAAATGGTTTACAACCGTAGAGTTAAAGTAGGGATTTAAAAAAAATGATTTTTTTATACATCAGATATATTCGTGGCACAGGCATGTCCGATCTTACTGTAATCTGTGGTGACGTGGTGACCAGATTTGACAGGTGCTGAGTGTGTATCACAGAGTGAATCGGCCAGGTGAACTCACCTCCGCCGTCTGCGACCCCCCAACACACAAACACACACACACAAACACACACACACACACGCACACACAACTCCTGGCCAAACCCCACCCCCCACCTCACCATTTCTAGAATAGTGTGATATACCAACAAGTCCCACCTATAGATCTCTATATAAATAAGATAAATGTATAAATATAGATGCCTATACTGGAGAAAAAAAGAAACAGATTTATCAGTGTGGATGCCAATGATAACTTTGTGAGAAATGTGACCTTTTCCCCCTGTAAGAGAGTCCAGAGAGCTGAACTCTTTTGTACATACTTGCTGTGGTTGTGTGTCTAATAAACTTCAGCTCTCTTCTACAACTCGGCTTCAGCGGCTGGTTATTGAGAGGAAAATGCTCTGCTGTGCTTGGAAATGCATTAACACTCCCTATATTGTGCACAGATTTCTTATACTGTTCAAACATAATGTCATTAATTCTGTCAAAAAAATGTAACCAAAACATTAAATGTATGTAGATGGCGCTCAGGTGTGCTCAGGTAAGCCACACCCACTGTTTACAGGTGTATTAAATCTAGCACAGGGCCATGCAGTCTTCACAAAACACACTGGCTGTAGATTGGGTCATAATGAAGAGCTTGTTAGCTTTAAATCTGCTACAGGTTTGTTTGTGAAATTGCTGCCCTGTTAGAGCGGCCCAAGACAACTGTAAGTGCTGTCACTGGTGAATGGGAGCATCTAGGAGCAACAACAGCTCAGGCCTGAAGCGGTTAAACCACCTAAACCCACAGAGTGGAGTTACTGAGTTCAGTCACTTACTACAGAGTTCCGAACTGCCTCTGGAAGCAACTTCAGCACAAGAATTTACAGCAGGAGCTTCAAGAAGTGGGTTTCCATGGCCAAGGAGCTGCAAGCAAGTCTGGGCTTTGGATTAATGCTCTCTGATGATTCGTTATTCACTATCTGGTTGTCTGAAGAAGAAATATAGTTTTGGCACATGTTAATAAATTACCTACAGGAGGAGGGATAATGGGCTAGTTCCAGTGAAGGTTAATGTTAATAATACAGCTTACAAAGACAATCAATTTTAGACAATCAGTCCAACTTGGCTAAGGTTTTAGCATATTCCCACTGCCAAAATGAACCATGCTGTACTGTGACCAAATGTTTTTTTTTATTACAAATAAAGTGACCCATACCCAAGGCATACCTGGCTCTGCTCAATGGCAGGGCTGCTTTCTGATTGGTCAAAATGTTGACATGAATTGGAAAGAATCAGTTTTTTCATTGTTCGTGCAAAACAACAACAATGGAAATTAACAACTGGAAAACTGATAAAGTACAACCTGTTTGGGCTGAAGGAAAAAATTCAGTAAGAGTTCATCAAATGCTGTAAGAAACGCTAAGGCATACCAGGCCATCAATAAGCGGTTAGCTGGGTTAGGTTTTGGCTAAACAGTGTCAAGGAAAAATAAAAAACTCGAACAGGATTACGAAAACTAAAAGGCCACAATAACAAAAGCAGCTCCGACAGAAAACCTTTCTGCTGGTACGACTTCACGGACTCCACAAGTCTTCCTTAAATGGCCATGAGACCTGTGGTCCATATCTGTGAAGGGAAATTTAACACCGGCACTGATTTTGTATTTCTGCTTTTTTTTTTTTATTCATCACAATGACAATGTTTGTTTTTGTTTTGTTTTTTTTACAAACAATTAGTATGAACAAAAGTTAAAAAGTAATAGTAAAACATTTCCAAAATGTTAAAACCTCCAAAATATTGTGGTATATAAGGCTACCATACAGCATGTACAAGAATTAGAAAAGCCGTATATACACAGCTGTTTTAAACAGTGCAATTTTGGTGGTCCCTTGAACATTCGTCATATAACACTGACATAATTGTCTGTTCTACACATGAAAATGAACACTTTTTTTTTACAAATACTTTGGAACAAAATAGTTTTGCTTCTTTGTCCATAAATGCACCGTTTAACACTGACACTGTTTTTTTTTTCATCTCAGTTTCAATATTGTTAAAATGCTCGTTTTTGTACAAACAGTTTTGTACAAATACTTTGGCTGAAATGTCTGTATGAACAAAGTTTAAAAAAGTACGGTAGCTTTATAGATCCAGAGGAATAAGTGGTAGATATATAAGGTTAGCACACATCAGGAAAGACACAGATCCATCAAATCAGACTTGAGGCCTTATACAAGGTTGTTCAAAGGAGCGAAAGAAGAAGATATGCATGTATATGGGTGTGTGGTTTGTGTCTGTTAGTGTGAGTTTTGTGTGTTTGTGCATTTGTACTGTATAAGACGGGTGTGTGGGCTTGAGAGTGTGTCTGCTCTTTTGTGTTTGAGGCGTAATCAGGAGTGTAACACTGTTTATAGGACTGTGTAGGCTGGTATATATTTGCATGTGTGAATAACAAACAGTTAGTTGTCTTGTCGCTGGGCTCTTCGGCCATCTCCTCTCCGGTATGGTGAGTTTCTCAAGTCTGACAAAGCACACACATACACACACAAGGCATGTAGTTAAATGCTTTCATAAAGGTGTATTCAACCTTGTATTTATATCCTTAAGAGGCAGCTCTTCTGATCTAAAACTATAGTAAAGGCTAAGGCCCCTTTCACAGCTCCTGTAATATCAAATTCCATAATTTTATTTTCTAAGCGATTCTTTTTCTGATTATTTGCTAATTTTATATTGGAGAAATATATAAACAGTGTTGGGCAAGTTACTTCAAAACTGTTTATTACTTGTTACTGTCATTTCAAAGTAATTCGTTACATTATTACTGTATTTAAAATGTAAGGCATTACACTACTATTGCATTACTTTAAGTTACTCTCACCAAAATAACTGGAAATATGGATTTGGCTCTAAATGTAGCTCATGACGCTCAGTTAGCTCATTACACAGCCAGTGGAAGGTGATGTAGTATCTGACTGAGCTGGGCTTATGGTTAAAAACAGTTCTATTTGACATTAGCTCAGTTGCAGGTTCACTTATCTCTCTGTTCTGTCTGACTACAAGAAGTGAAACATTTCGCGTAGGCGTTTCTCCTCTCTGCCGATCTCGCGCTGATTCACTTCATTCCGGGTTAAAAATGCATTGTTACGCGCGTTACTGATATTTGTACTGAGTAAAATATTACCAATTTGTTTTTTTCTGCAATGCCTTACATTACCGTGTTACAGCAAAAAGCAATGCATTACAGAAATTCATCTTTTGTAACGCGTTTCTCCCAACCCTGCATATAAAATAATGAAATTGGCCATACATGTTGCACATGACGCATGTTGTGGTTTATGCTTTTTCTAATATATTACATTCAGAAACAGTGGTTGTGCATTAAATTGTGCAGAGGTGTGTCATGTGAACTTATATTCACTTGGAAAATCAACAAAACTTGTCATCTAACTTAGGGTGCCAAAACTTTTGCATACATCGAACACACTGCTGCACATTTGAATAAATAATTACCGTTAATGTGCTGAACCAAATTCATTAAAACGAAAAATAAAAAGTGACCTAAAATGTCTGTATAGTGTACAGTACGTGTATATTCATATTTAAATTTAAGAAAATTATTTCACCAGAGAAGCAAACATTTGCAAGTGACTATGTATATGTATGAATATGTGTGTGTGTGTGTGTGTGTGTGTGTGTGTGTGTGTGTTATACATGTGTATATACAGCTACGGAAAAAATAAGAGACCACTGCTGTTTATTTTGAAATCAGCATCTCTATGAGTGTGAAACCATTCCATGCCAGTGTCTGTTAAATTCCTACACAAGCACCTCATTCTGCT
>JBBPCY010000028.1:6273113-6283539 GCA_037974405.1 Brachyalestes nurse | reverse complement strand
CATCAACATTTCATGCCAAATCGCTATATTTCCTTGTTTAAGATGTACAGCAAGATGCCATTTCTAACCAAACCGCAAGTGTGGGTCTAGGTGAAAATGTCATTTTCCTGAAAACTATCAAAATGGATTTATGCCATTTTGGAAAAGAGCTCTTCATATATAAACACACCCATGATGCAACAAAGTAAATCCGAGATCACACTGGAGATGCATTTTTGTCTTAAATGCAGATGGAATAGGGTCCAGATATGATCCAGATACACATAATTCGGGATGTTCTTACTGAACAATACTTTTTTTTTGATTACCAACTGAAAGTGGATGTGACCTAATCAGAAATGATCATGAGGTTTACTTCCTGAACCCATTGGGCTCTAAAGGCTGGCTGATTCTGGTAAGACTGACTACTTGTTTGGTGCCATAAAAGCATTGAGTTTTGATGCCCAGCCCTAACTGTGGTATTTTTGTGGAACAATGCACTCTTACTGTAGAACCAAACAGATTAATATGACCTCTAAGCAATATAACTACAGATGAAACAAAAAAAAAAATCACAGCAAAACAGCAAAGAACAGCATCACTGCACACCACACCACCCTCCTACTGACTCAAACTGGCTTCATCAAGTATGGATTCAAACAGCCACTTCAGAACATACAATATAACTATGAAATGCAGGATTCAGAAAGTAAAAGTCAAGTTCATCAGTAAGACTTCAGGTATTGCATCTAAACACGTGGTTACAGAAGAATAAGGCTATAGGGAAAAGGTCTGAATGGCCAGCATCACTAATAAAGAAAGAAAGCCAAGCATGCATGAACATACTAATGTGCTTGAAAACATTTTACAGCAGTCCCTGCTAAAGGAAATAAAATCATTGCATTTTCAATGTTGCAAATTAAAATAAACTAGCTAGATTATAAAAACTGGGACTCAACAGCAACCTAAAACATGAGAGAAGCCAGTAACTCAGCATCAAAACACCGGAGCGGAAAATAAGGGTCACCAGCGGTCCAACAGCACTGAGCTGGGGGATAAAAACGTACACAGTTTTTCAGGGGCAGCTTTGTATGGTATGCAGAACAGAAAAACACCAGAAGAGATGTTCCATATTTGTTTGGAATTTGATTCGGGGGGCTCATTTAGGGAAACACATGCACACACGGAGGGGATCGTACGTGAAAACTGTAATGTAAGGATTTCTAAAACGTTAATTTGAATGAGAGCAGATTAAAGAATTTTCTTTAAACAACAGATGTTTCATACAGACAGTCCTCAGGCCTTAAAATGTGACCCGTCAACACTGTGTTCTAATAAATCAATTTCAGTGAAATGCTTAGAACCTGGTAACAAATTCTGAATGAAATTTAAGTGGGTTTTATACCTCAAGATCCTGGATGTGATGATGTATAAAATACTCTTAAATTTTGTTCTGAATTTGAGTGGGCTTTATCTTGCTGTGATTTCATTCTGAATCCAAGTGTTTTATACATCAAGATCCTGGATTTGATGTTGATTTTTTTTGGTAGTTTTACAGAATAATCAAGCATGTAATGGTCAGAATATGAAACTGTTACAAGATGGAGAGGGGGCCTTATTATATCATCGCCTTATCTCTAAAGGTGGAACATTCTTAACTTTAACGTACATTAACATAACAGTATTCTAAGTATTTCTGAACCATTTCTTTTTAGTTCTTTTCTCAGCTGGTATTTCTAATAGTTTAATATCTATATAGTTAGGATAAGAGAGGCGTACGTTGTGCTTTCAGAGTGCTATAAAAGCGTATCACAGTGTTTTCACAGGTAACTAAAACCCTGTAACATATGAAGCAGATGAAGGTTTCTCCTGGCAGGGGTGAACGTGTTGGGGGACAGCGATGCTAGCTGTGGCCTCTGGTTTAAATCACAGCCAGAATTTTAAGAGGTAGAGACATTAACAACACCTCAAACCTGTAAGAAGGTACACCAACCTCATCTCTTTCAGCTGGGTTAGGTTTCAAAGGAATACATTGGTGCTTCTCTGTTTCTGCCAGATCTGTAGAATACAGTCAGTTACCATAGAGTCATTTTATTTGTAATAGACAGCAAAGGCTTTTCTGTTCCATTACAAATACAAGGACACTGACAATCAACTCTATGCCACAGATCCGGCAGATATTTTAGACATTAGTCTGAACACCCAACGGTTCTTTTAATCACATTAAAATGAGTCTGGGCAAGTTTTGACTGACGCAGGATTGGCAATAACTTTCCCATGGAACTGAAAGGAGAGGAGTCTGTGCTAGGAAAGGCAGAGAATCCTGCTTGATCATGTCTCTCTGGTTTTTGGAATACAGTAATCCCACAGTTTTACGCAGATCAGGACTCACAGATTCAGTCACACGCAGAATTTTTAAACCCAAACTCAGTTTTACACGGAAATCCCCACAATAACGCGGAAACTGCAAATATCCTCCGTTTTTTTGTGGCAATAAATATATATTTTTTGAGTGTTTTCACACAAGGGGATCCGTTCACCTCGCCATGGTGTCCCAATACTTTTGTCCCGCGAGTTGCATATCTCGGCAGGGAATTTAAATTAAAAGACAGGTTTACCTTCAAAAAAGAGGTGAAAATGGGTTTACCTTTACATTTTCTTTAAGGGTAATGCATTAAACTGAGTTTAAAATGAATTTAGGCTTTTTTTTTTTTACCAAAACAGAACATCATGGTTTTTCCACTATACGCGGGTGTTCTTGGAACGCAAACTCGGCAAAAAGCGAGGGATTGCTGTATGTTTGAAGAAAATTACTAATCTGTCCTTCTCTGAAATGGAGGCTGATTGCTATGGCTTATTTCTCCGGGTGATACAGTCACCTGCAAAGTACAGAAAGAAGCCTCCAAATTTGGCCGTAAGATACATGAATATTTTACATGTAATGTATATGCTAGGATAGCAGGCAATGTAATGATGAAGAGCAATTATGCTGCAGTGCTACAGAGATAAAAGACTTTTTTTATGGGATCTGACTGTGACAATGCATTCATCAATCTCTTCTTTCTGTAAACAAATCTGAATAAACTGGAACACGCTGTTGGGAGGAAAAACACTTGCTCAAATCTGGGCCAACAATGATTTGACCCATTTGTATGCAAGCACACTCAGCGTGCTGCAGCTTTGGAGGTAAAATCACAACCTGTTTCTTTTCCAGAAAATCTAACGTTTGTGTAAAACAGCAGGAGGCCGGGTCGAGGCTGACAGATCACTGAAACAACTGAATGAAAGTGATTTATATTTCCCAGGTCTTTCCACATCAAGCGTGGGTTTGGCTTGGTGGAGCTGTGGTAGTACAATAGTGGTCTGCTAACACACGGGTCACGGTTCAGAAGAAAACAAGAGAGCCCTCACCTTACTGTAATTGTTTTCCATTGTGTGTATTCATATTGCTATTAAAATGTCTAAAATAGGATGTATTGAGCTCAGGAGATTTTACATGGAATGACTCTTTCCTTTCAAAGGGTTTGACTGCAACAGTCCCAAACGAGAGGAACATGCTGAGCTACAATAGTTGTTTTGTGCACAAAAGCTCCAAATCAACATTTACCTGAAAAAGCAACTTCAGGATTACTTTAGTCCTGTCCTGTAAATGTAAATGTCTGGGGACAACCATGGAGAAACTCTAAAATGTAGGGGGAACATTGTCTTATAAGGGTGGGAATAAACAGTGTGAATTGTCTACACCATTCCAACTTTTTGTGAGGAGAGGGGCAATGGTGGGAGGTGACATTAGGCCAATGATGTTTAACAAGTTGGCACAGTTGAAAAGGCCCCCCATTAAAAATCCTCCTAAGTATGTGGATGTGTGTTAATAAAAATGAGCAAAGGTTAAGAAACAAAAGCATTTCGTAACAATCGATAATGCCAGATTGTACTCCAAATGCCACTTGAGGGGTTTAGAGGGGACATACCCTTGTTTGCAGCGGATTTCAAGCACCAAAGAGTTCAACAAGTTGTCCACAGATGTGTATTCTTATTACAAGAGGCTTTGTGAGACTAGGATCAGCTCTGAGTTTACAAACAGAAAGCATATGGTACAGCTACGCTGGAGTGTTCTGTTATTATTATTTGTAAGCATTTGTCTCTGCAATATTAACCAATTCCTTATTGGGGCTTTAACAGCAATGTTTCACAGCTAGCCTTTCTGCATTTTGCTTTTATGGGTTGTCTCTGAACTGCTTCGGCACATGTTATCTATTTGCAGGAATGTCTGGTTTGGTCCCATCGTGAGTGAAATGTGTTGACTGTACATACGGTAAAGTGTTGACTGTACTTACGGTAAAGTGTTGACTGTACTTATGGTAAAGTGTTGACTGTACATAAGGTAAAGGTTAAGAAATTGATAAGGCTGTTAGACTTGCTTGGGATGTTGCAAAAAAAAAGGTTCAGGGTTTGTTATGCTGGTTTCTGTGGTAGTTCAGATTTCTCAGTTTTCATGTCCTATTGCTTTGCCTACAAAATAAAGTGGGGTCTTTAAGATGATTCATTCTCTCTCTAGCTCTTTCATACATAGGGGACAGGAAATATCAGAGACTAAAAACAAGATTACTTCACAGTGATTGCCTGTAGCCAGTAGAAAGATTACTGGCTAGTGGGACCTAATACCACATTCATTAACCGTGCAAAAACAAATATTCTCTCTTTCTCTCTCTCACACACACACACACACACGCTCACACACACGCAGAAAACTTGCTCCACACAGATTAAAACATGAGGGGTGGTGGAGAAACAGGTAAAAAGGTGTTGATTTAGGTAGGTGTGCATTACACCAACGACCAGCTCACTGCGGCTTCCCCAGCAGGTTGGACAGAAAGCTGGACCCCTGGGTTCTGTTCTGGCCGTCCTGACCTGCTCCTCTCCCTCCAGGCCCACCTAAAGGATCCATCTGGTTCAGCTCGGACTGGTCCAGCATCTCAAAGTCCTCACCTTCCAAGTCTAGGTCAGTGTCCAGCTCTGAACTTGACTGCTTCCTGTAGTTGCGTGAGGCCCCAGCCCTGGGGGGGGCGTCCCTGCGTGGACCGGGTGGCGGCCGGGGCTGCAGGGCCCCCGAGATCGCTGCCTGGATCATGTTGCTGGCCAGAAGCCCCGCCAGGTCGCTGGAGATGTCAGAGGTGACGTTGAGGGCACCCAGAGAGAGGTCCAGATCCTCCTGGTCCGAGTCCAGCTGGGCATCCAGGTCCAGCAAGGCAGAGGTAGTGGAGCCACGGTGGCCAGACACAGCGGCTGAGCCCAGGCTGGGGAGGCCGAGGCTGGGATCGTCGTCATCTTCCATGAGTGTGGCGTCCGGGTTTATTGAGGGGAAGTCTGGGAGATCTTGAGCAAACGACTCCTCTGGGTCACTGTGTCTGTCCAGGTCTGAGTGAAAAAGACAGTTATGGTTCGTTTTTGCATCATCATTCCAGGCTCTTTTATTTCTTGAGGCAGTTATGTGTTTTACACTGATGTATGTAAGTGACCTCTGTTCTGGCTGGCTGCCCTGTAATGTGCTTCGTTCCATAGATCTTCCACTCCAATAACTCTTCTACAGACAGTCAACAATGACACTCTGCCTCCCCTCAACAGCTACACTGCTGTGAGCATTATGTATACCAGTATGGATGCGTGTTCATGTAACTACGCCTGTTTCCCAGTATGGACTGTACAGGCTGTGAATACTATAATAATAATAATAATAATAATAATAATAATAATAATAATAATAATAATAATAATAATAATAATAGTTATAGCAAAGTACACACACACAGTTTTATAATGTAAATAATAGCTGACAGGTGTGAGCGCTTGCATTGCATTGTCTAATAATTGTAACTTCGTCTAACAAAGTACTGGAGATGTTGTAGTTTGATCATAGGAAGTATACTTTTAAACTTTAATAATGTTTACACAGCTCATCAAACTCTTCTTTAAAAAAGATTTTTTTTTCCCTTGAATGACACAGAATGTAGAGATAGGCACAAAAAAGTTGTCAAACTTTGTGACGTTCATGGCTATAAAGGTCAGCAGCAAAATAAAGGTCACACTTTCAACAAACCAATACTGAAATACTGGAATGCTAAACAACACTTTCAAGTGAAATCACATTTCCAATAATTAACATTTTGCCTTACCCTCGGAGCCCTCGGTGAGAGGAGTCTGGCCCCTGGAGAGATTAAAGGTGCCATTTTCTGTGTATGAGACTTCAGCGTCAGAGTGCTCCGAATCAGTCAGTGCCAGTTCCTTAGCAACCACCGCCTCATCAAACTGCAGGTTGGAAATATTCAGAACAATAGTGTTAGTGTTTATGTGTAATTTAGAGAGCTAATAAGGGCTTCCCTTAATCCCTGCTCTACTTATCGTACTGCAAACAAATGCTGCTGACTGTGCAGTTCAGGGATTAAAAGTACCACAAGGTTCTGCTCACTTAGGTCTGGGGTTTGTTATTCTGCCTTTTGTATTTACAGAGAATTATCTCAATATTAATTTACTTCTAGACTAAGAAATAAGACGAAGAATGTATAATAGTTATCTTGCACCTAAACCCATGCAGTAACACTGTGGAACCATATTCTTGGCTTGGTAACAAATGCTATTGGCAAACTATACAAAGAAGGAACTGCAAGAACACACTACAGGCACTTTTCCACAGGTATACAGGAAACGCGCTGCAGTGGCATGGAACATGCAGTAGCTTTGATTTCCAGTGTATCTCTATCTAGAAAGGGTATTTCTGACACATCACCAGCGGAATTCTCCACCTACAGTTTATGGCCAGTCATCGTCCCAAAACCGCGTCAATGGAGTCGAACCACCGGAGAGTTTTTCTGTCAGAGCTACTTTTGATATTGTGGTCTTTTATTTTTAGCCATGCAACAAAAACCTAACCCAGGTAACTTGTTAGTTATGGCCTAGTATACCTTTTGAGTTTGTCACAGCGTTAAAGATAAAATTGTTAGCGTCATAGAAAACTCCCAAAGTATCTTCAGCACAGACACAAAGTAGAGCTTGTACTTAGCCAACTTCCCAATTGTTAGTTTGTATCTCCATTGTCATTTTTTGTGCATACAGTAAAAAAAAGAAAAAAACCCAATGGCCTCCTTCCGTGTTGTCATGACTCTATTTTGACCAATCAGAAAGCAGTGATGCAGCTTGGCAGAAGCCTGCTTTCGGCCCTGCAGCGAAGCCACAAGGGCACGACTCAATTATGGGTTGCTTTAGTTTTAGTTGAAAAACATTTGTTCGCAGGACAGCACGGTTCCTTGTGCCAGTGGAAAAGCGATTCTATTCAAAAGTAATTATACAGGTAATAACTCTTGCCCTTTATGGGTTAAATCCCCCTCCCCTGTAATGTTGGCCCTGTTGTGACCCTACACACAAATGCCACCAGATACTGCTCTTGGAAAGTGTTCTTACTGTTGGGCAGAAGGCGGCTAGCTCCTCCTCGCTGTCACTGGCGTCACCAGAGGTCCCGCTCTTAATCGGTCTGCGAAGAACTACACACACACACACACACACGCGCGTCCAGGTCAGTAACTCTTGAGTTCTATCTGACAGGTGACGTTAGAGAGAGAGACTACAGAGACGGCGGACAGTGAGTGAGCCCTAGTAATGAACTTAACCGAGGGATTATCCAATACTACAAGTAGTGGATAATCAGCAGCTAATTTATCCAGCTGGTGGCTTGGTGGTTAAGGAGTTGTCCCTGTGTTTGAAAGGCCTTGGGTTCAATTCCCAGGACTGCCAGTAGCACCACTGAGATCCCCCACACACTGCTCCACTTGGTGAATGGGTTAAATGCAAAGAAGAATTTCACACTGTTCACACTGTGTGTTGTGGTGTGGTGTGCTCATGTGTGATTATGAGGGGGTCATTTTATACTAAAAAGCTACTGCATATGAAACTCTCTGGGTGATTAGTGTTCAAAACCACCAGCTCTGCTCTTTCATCAACTGCAAATTTCGAAGTTCTGAATTTAAGCAAAACTATTGTACTCAATAACGCTAATAATACCAAGTATTAACAGTAAAAACATGTGACTAACTTTTAGGATACATTACACTGTGTTTTAAACTCGTGCACTACAGCAAATATCAGTGCTTTACTAAAACAATCAGACTATATAACGGCCATTCTACAATCTTAAATAAATCAAAGATATTTGGTTAATTTCATATTTTGTTATGGGAACAAAGAATTGCAATCAAAAGACAGATGATGGAATGACTGGCAACCCGCCAATGTATTATGTGATTTTGGCACATCATTGTTGCAGCGGTTTTATAATGTAAGTAACAGCTGAGCCAAGTGTGAGGACTTGCATCACATTTCTCTAAAATAACAACTGTAACTTTGTCTTACAGAAAGTACTGGAAATGTGGAAGTATGTTCATTCAGTTCAGTATGGGGGGATTATTTGATTTTAATCAATCTGACTTCAGAAAAAGGGATTTGGCCATGAAAATGCACCATCATTCCTTTAAACTGCTGACAGCTCCCAATCACGTAATTCTTATTTAAAAGTTGTGTTTTATTCTACATGTTCAAATTCAGTCCATGACCAAATTAAGCTACTTTCATACTGTGACATTTATTTCATACCCTATTTATAAAATGTATCAAACAGCCAGTAGGGGGAGCAGAAAATTTTCTGCTCCAATCCGCGCTCCACATGTGAGGAATAGGAGTCCTTCTGTAAGAGGGCAAATTGGCACATGTCCTTTGTACATGATGTGAATAAAGTACTAGCGCTCGGGTGCTTGTTACCCTGGACAGAAGCGAAGTAACCTTCGTGTCACTACAACAGTAGCATCATCTTGCTTGATGTTAATGTAAAACATAAGAATAATAGGTAGCTAGCTATTCGGGTCGAAATGCTACTAGACTGGATCAGTGGGAGCCACTTCTATGTAAAATATCTAATGTACCTAACTGTCATGGGATCTGTATCAGTAAAAAAAGCAGTACTGTGCTTTTATTATGGCGTCTCTTTCAATCTCTATATGGTGATGCCATATAGGCATCATGTAGTTGGTTAGTATAGTGGATAACACGGCAGATTCCTACCCCGGAAAATAATAGATATACCGTATTGGCCTAAATATAAGACGACCTCAATATAAGACGACCCCCCCCTTTTTCAGGTTCATTTTTGGGGAAAAAAGTTTTTTGAAGACCATATTATCTAGTCCGCGAATATAAGACGACACCCCTTTTTTAAGAAGTATTTTTAGAACAAAAACTGGGTCTTATATTCGGGCCAATACGGTACAAATATACTAAGAGAGTCCTTGAGCAAGACACTTGACACTATATTTGCCTACTTCTGTAATATGCAAAAATTGGAACCCGCTTTGGATAAAAGCATCTGCCAAATGTCAAGTGAGAGAAGTTTCCATCTGTCATTCGTGAACACACCACAGCACACAGTGTGAACAGTGTGAAATTCTTCCTCTGCATTTAATCCATTCACCAAGTGAAGCAGCGGGCAGCCAGGAACACAGCACCCGGGGGGCAGAGTGTTGTGGGGACAGTACCTTACTCAAGGGTATCACTAACAGTCCTGGGATTTGAACCCACAACCTTCTGACTGCAGGGCCAGAACCCTAACCAGCAGCTGCCCTGATGTAAAAATGTAAAAAATACACATTAATGCACTCTACTCACACTGGTTGTCTATGGGCTTGGACATCATGTATCCTTTGACGCTGAAGTCCAGCCACTGCAGGGCTGGCTCCAACTTCACACACACGCGCGGCCACAGCTGATGAGATACCGCCAATGGGCAAAACAACACACTCAACACTGAGGGGGAGCGGAGAGAAAGAAAAGAGTTTTTTTCCCCTTAAACTCTTGGTCACGAATAGCAGAGAAACAGAATTCCAAGTGAGATGTAATATAGGATAATGAGAACAGGATTAAACAAATTCCACCCTATTGCATTAAAAAACAATTATTTATATACAGCAGAAATTTAAGACGTGAACAGTTACAAGCTATGCATAGCCTTTCAAGTGTTACGGAATACATTACATTACAGAAGATAAACGAGATAAAACATAAAATCAGGCTCTGTTTCTTTTTGTAGCAGGAGAATTTAACACGTGTCATCAGAATCAGACAACTGTATTGATCCCAGGGGAACCGGATTATGCCATGACTGCACAAAGACAAGAATAAAGTAAAATATAGTTTAAGCCAAAATAAACTAGATATAAATCCACTACATGGACAAAAGTACTGGGACACACCTGTTTTGCAGGGTTAGTTCTAGATCCCTTACTTCCAGTGAAGGTCAATCTTAATGCTTCAGCAGACCAAGACATTTTGGACATGCTTCCAACTTTGTGGACCCAGTTTGGGGAAGAAGCTTTTCTATTCCAGCAGGACTGTGTCCCAGTACACAAAG
>JBBPCY010000028.1:6251474-6269188 GCA_037974405.1 Brachyalestes nurse | reverse complement strand
TGTGTGTCTCTGTCTCTGTCTCTGTCTCTCTCTCTCTCTCTGTTTCTCTCTGTCTCTCTGTCTCTCTCTGTTTCTCTCTGTCTCTCTCTGTTTCTCTCTCTCTCTCTCTGTTTCTCTCTCTCTCTCTCTGTCAGGTATCCTAAGAAGCTGGTGCAGACCTATTCTGTGTTTCCTAATCAAGATGAAATGAGTGATGTGGTGGTGCAGCCCTACAACTCTCTGCTCACACTCAAGAGACTCACTCAGAATGCAGACTGTGTGGTGAGTGCACACAGTCTCTCTCTTTCACTCACACACACATACACACATACATACACATACACACACACATACAAATTAGCCAAATCAACAAATGAGTGTGTCTCCGAGTGTGTTCCCAATAGAACAGAGCGTCTCTCTTCTGCGCTGAGCGCTCGGCTAACTGCACATTTCCTCTCTCCTGATCCCAGTTACACAATCCATCCTTCCCAACAGACCTCCTTTTCTGCACTCATTCTTCACTTCCGCGCCCAAAACAGCACAGGAGGAAGAGGAGGAGGAGAGGAGAGGAGAGGACAGTTTCACAATTCTGTCACTGTTCTATTTCTTTGTCTTTATTTATACCACTTTCTTTATGCCACTCTCTTCTTTTTTATGTCTATAGCTGTCTAATTTCTAGCTTTCTATCTTTTTCCTCTCTCTCTTTGTCTCTCCTACTTTCTCTTCTTTCCCTCTCTTTCTGTTCACTGGTTCTTTATTGGAATCCCAATATAAATAGGAGAAATTAAAGAGGAAATCATATAGATTTGAATATAACACTAGAAATTTGATTAGCGTGATTTATTAGACAAATAATAATAATGATAATGAGAATAATATAAATAATTCTCTTTCCTCTTTTCCAGCCCCTTTCCCTCTGTTAGTCTCACACTTTCTTTTTAGCAAATTACACTTTTCTGTCTTTCTCTCTGTCTCTCTGTCTCTCTGTCTCTCTGTCTCTCTGTCTGTCTGTCTGTCTGTCTGTCTGTCTGTCTGTGTCTCTCTCTCTGTCTGTGTGTCTCTGTCTGTCTCTCTTTGTCTATTATTAGACAAATAATAATAATAATGATGATAAGAATAACAGTAATAATTCTCTTTCCCTGTTTTCCAGCCCCTTTCCTTCTGTTACTGTCTCACACTTTCTTTTTAGTGAATGTCGCTTTTTTCTACAGCTAAACCGTTTTCTTTCTTTTTCTGTTTTTCTCTCATTCATGATCTTTTTCTGTCTCTCTCTCACCCTTTCACCCCCTGCACCGCCAAAACATTTGAGGAGGATGAGGGGAGAGCAGTTCCGCTCTTCTGTCATCATCCTGTCCTCCTTTCTGCTGTCTCCTCACTTTCCCTCCATATTTATAAAACTTCCTGCGCACACACAAACACACACAGCTTGCTATTTTTCCTACTTCTGTGCTGTATTCCTCTGATGTTTTCTTAGAACAGAGAGGATATGTAGAAGAGATGCAGAAGAACACTGTCTGCAAAGCTCCCAGACTGTGTGGAATTGAGGATTTGCCCTGTTTTGATGTTGAAACACCTTCCTTATCTGATTTATACACATTACTGAATCGTTTCTGTTGCAATTTCCTCACACTGCTGTTACAAACCAGGTTTGTGTTAAAACCTCGGTCTTCGACCTGAAGCTGCACCATGTTTATGAACCCAGCCTTGCAGGAGCATTCGTTTAGCTAATGTGATCAGCATGGGCCGAGGGCTGCGTCGACCTTATTGAATCAGTGCTGCACGCTAGCTCAGGCCTCTCCTCAGACTCCCAGAGATTGGGTTAGCACTGGAGCTAACAAGGCTAATTAAGTAGAGCAGAGGAATGGCTCCCGTCCTACTTCTGAAGAGACAGAAGCTCTCTCACTAACTGTCCACGTCTCTGTCTACTACATCAATACTCAATTTTGGTCAGATTTCTTCTACAGGGGGTCCTCAGGCTACAAGAGTCTCCACATATGACGTTTCAAGTTTATGACTAGTTTGGTTGCGCGTGGATAGTGAGACCTAAAGACCTAGCGATGGGTTCCTCTTGTGTCTTGTTTCCTCTCACTGTTTCTTCCTCAATCAGAGAATATTCCTGTTTCATCTGTGGTTTCTCTCAGTATCTCTTCCTCATGGTTTTATGGGTTCCTGTAAATGTTCCTCTGAATGTTCAAGCTTTGAGTGTTCATTCTGACAGAACCATCAAGGGTGCTTGTTAGGGGTCTGGATTAGGGGTGGCTTTGGTTATTGAAATGTTGATCTCATATTAATGTATGTTTACTTAACAAGTATTGGAATAAGGCAGGTGTAATTTCAGATTTTTAAAAACAGATTCCATTGTGGATTTTCTTATAGTCTTAAGTTCAGTATTGAAGCACACAAGACGCGGGAACACAAGCAGACAATATTGTATGTCATATGTCATGTTAAGCAAAATTGCCACATCTGAGAAGAGCTATAACTGTTTTATTGTCTTAATTTGTACTAAAACATCTACCTAAAACGCAAAGATGTCACTAAATCATCTGATCAATCTCTCTCTCTGCTCTTTGTGTCTCTCTCTCTCTCTCTCTCTCTCTCTCTCTCTCTCAGGTGGTGTTGGATAACACAGCTCTGAACAGAATAGCTACAGACAGACTCCACATCCAGAACCCCTCTTTCTCACAGATCAACCAACTGGTGAGACTCTTGTGGACATCCATTGGTCAATCACGTTTCCATGGAAACCATAGTACAAAACAGTTCCCGACCCATTACACTGTGTACATTACATCCAGAGGTAGCTTGTGGGAAGTAAATATTTACAGCGAAACAGAATTAGAGTCCATTATTTCACTGTTTTATTTCAGAACAACACATTTGGGACAGATGTGTTCGAGCGACACATGAAACTGGTTAGACGAGTGTGATTCACTCCTGGAGAATCGGAGTTTGTTTTTTCAGGAGCTCGTTTCCGTGAAAAGCAGAATTTCGATCCTTTCCCGTATTAATTGGTTGTGGTTTATGACCTCAGCCTGGTTCACCTAGTTAGAGCCTCATTTCCTTTGACTGATTGGTGAACTGCGCTCATAATGCTCCTGTAATCTCGTTGCCATTGGCAGGCAGTCGCGGGCTCGCGGTGTGGTGGCTCTGATTTCATGTCCATGAATGGGATGATTTCAAAGGGGGCAGTAACTGCACAGTCTTTTGAAACAGAATACATATACTCGGGCTTTATTAATGTAAATGCTTAAAAGGACAGGGCAGCCAGTTTTCCAGTCTTGTGAAGGGTCTCGATTAGGGTGTGGGTATTAAAATGAGCTTTCCTCTGATTTTAATATAAATGCTTGAAAGGACAGTGCAGCCAATTTTGTTCACATTTGAAAGCTATGGTTCAGTAAAAGACAAAGCCAATATGGTGACCTGGTCATATTCTTCAACACCTGCATTTAGTATAAAGGGACGATGAATTAATGCAGAATGTGATTTAAATAATTTATTTTTTGCATCATCATGAATATCTAAAAGGAAAATTGTTTGCAAGCTTTTCAGATCGAAATTGTAACATCGGGTTTAAACAATAGCGTTAGTCAGTTGTCCTGTATAACTATTAGACTTCGCATGAATAGAATAGGCCATGTGATCCAGTCAGTGACCAAGCGATCTTAGAACATAGAGAGGAAAGGAAGTGAATTTGTGGAAATGAACGTTATTGGGTCAGGTGTATTAGTGTTTAAATGATGCCCCGAAGCATTTTTAACAGCTGAATAATTTCTGACACAAAGCTCTACCTCATCATCCCACTCTTGAAACCGAACCTTAGCTGTGTTTCATGTTATGTTTTTAAAGCCCTTTAATTGGATTTTTGCACATTACATCCATTTTCAGTAATCGCTAATGAATTATTGCATGAGTGGGATGCTGTCGCTTTTGCTTGAGATGCTGCTAATGCTAACAGCTGTGTCTAATAACTAATAATGATCACAATGGGGGAATTGCATCTCTCTCTATAGGGACTTTTATATATAATAAAGTCAAATAAAGTCTTTTCTTCAGTGCTTTCCTTTCTCTTCAGAGTAGTTTTATTTGACTTTATATTATATTTTAGTTTTTGTCTTTGTGTGTCTGTGCAGCCGTAGTTTAAGCATTTTCCTCAGTAAAGTTTTCTGATGAGAGGAGGGTGTTGCTATTGCTTGTAATGCTGCTATTGCTAACAGCGGTGTCTAGTAATTAATAATGATCTCTTTCTAAAGGGATTTTTTTTTGCAATTGTTTGGAATTATTAAAAGTTTAGTGCCAGAGTTCTAATGTAGGATCAGCTCCATCCTGCCATGAAATGCTCATTGGTGTTTAATGGAAAATTGATAAAAATGAAATTTACTCCAAAAGTAGTTGCCAGTAGTTGTAGATGCCAAAACGTCCATCGCGTCCATTTTTTCAGACATGCCTGGCCACCTTTTCTTTAAAGGGTGGTGTAGGACAACCAGCTAAGATCTTCAGTAGAATTTTAGATCACTGTAATTGTTTGCTAGGCATTAATGGGCAGGGAGTAGATTTCTTCATGGAAATCCATACCTGTGGTTTTCAGAAGACTTAAGAAGATTAAGTGGTGGCACTTTACATATCTGACCGGCCCTTCAGCGCTGCAGTCACGTCACCTGCCTAATAATCAGTTCTTGGAAAGAACCTGTTATCATACTGTCCATACATCTACACATACCAGTCCTACAGTCGTATATTATTCTTTTGAAGGGAGGCACACGTCACACCTCTTCGTTTGTCTGCTCTTCCACGAACTCTGTGCTCGGATTGGCCCGTGCGTTTTGCAGAAGGGCTCGGCGGTTTTGCCCCGAGGTGTTTTTGCTTCAGTTGTGTCATTGTGCGAAGGGTGACCGCACTTCATGTCAGTTAGAAACTCGTCCCTCCTGTTGGCCTGTCTGTGTTTCTTAACTCCATTTAGGCAGATGACAAATTTCTGAACACACCCTTGTGACTAAGTAGGGGCAAAGAGAGGTTAAGCGTGACTGTTTTGTTTTTATTTTTTATTTTATTTTTTTTCGCAAGGAGACTGTTTGTCAATCAGCCCAGAAACTTGAGGCAACACATTTTGTTCCTCATCTTTCTTGCCCATATTTTCCACTTTATCAAGTCAAGTTGAGCTTTGTCATCCCAGCCACATCCATTTAGTACACAGTGAGACCAAATCTTGGTGCATAGGTGCTGCATACAACACAACACACTCGCAACACAGACAAACATGAGGGTAAAAAAATGGGGAATGGATTATAATTAAACCTGTATATGTATGAATATATCTCTGAATGTGCTATACTTAAAACAATAAAATATGAACAATAAAATTATAAAAATCAATAACCTTTCTTTTAACTGTTTGATCCCCCCCCGCCCCCCCGCCCAGGTCTCCACCATCATGTCTGCTAGCACCACAACACTGCGTTACCCTGGATACATGAACAACGATCTGATTGGACTGATTGCATCCCTCATCCCCACTCCCCGCCTCCACTTCCTTATGACTGGTTACACACCACTGACCACTGACCAATCAGTAAGTTTTGTCTAGGGCTAATGATTTTATATTGATGTATGTCCTACCAATATTGCAGCAATATGCATTCATTTTACACTGACAAACTTAGCTCTGTTATGAGGGTATTTAATGTTTTTATGACTTTGGACACTTCTGCTATCGGCCAGTAAAGGACCATTCAACTCCGTCGCTGATTTGACCGTGTTAAATCGTATTAACCACTATATCCATTTTTATCTCATTAGAATAAACTAAAGTTTTATGTCTTTAAAATCAGTATCAGTAATCAACTTATAACTGGTAGCCAGTGGTTGGGGCGTTTGCCCTGCTATCAGGAACTTATGGGTTTGATTCCCAACACTGCTAGTGGCACCACTGAGGTTCCCTGAGTAAGGTACCATCCCCACACACTGGTCCCCGGGCGCTGTGTTCCTGGCTGCCTGCTGCTTCACTTGGTGAATGGATTAAATGGGTTAAATATAGAGGAAGAATTTCACACTGTTCACTGTGTGCTGTGGTATGTTCACATATGACAGAATGGTCACTTTCACTTTTCACCTCACTTATAATGGATGTGATGGTATGATAATATCGGTCTCTGGTATTCCTCTGTTATTCGTGTGACTTTGCAGGTTTGTACTTCATTAAATAACTGTGCTTTGTATTTTTTAATTTTTGTCCCACGTTTACATTATTGATCCCTGTCACTTCTCCCTTTTCTGTCTCTGTTCAGGTAGCGAGTGTCAGGAAGACTACGGTCCTGGATGTGATGAGGAGGCTCCTGCAGCCGAAGAATGTGATGGTGTCCACAGGTCGAGACCGCCAGACCAACCACTGTTACATTGCGATTCTCAACATCATACAGGGAGAAGTGGATCCCACCCAGGTGAGTGGAGTGAGGTGGGAGAAGGGCATAAAATTTGATTTGTGTGTGTCATGCATGTAGACACACTCGATAGTATGCAATGGTTTGTGGTGTTTTTTTTTTTAGCTCAGTCCTGTGCAGCAAATCATATCCAAGTTATAGATTATTATGATTGGCATTCCAAAATTGTAACAGATGATATTATTGCAGTGCTTTTTTTGTTTTTTTTTAACATAGAGTCAACGGCCATTTGTTAGGTACGCTTATTTTGCATCACTGTCTACTCCTCAGGTTCATTTACTGAGTAGTTTCTCTTCGTAGTTTACATTTACAGACTGGAATACGTTTTCTGCATAATTTGTTAGCCTGATATTATCAGTGGGTCGTTGTCAGCACAGCAGTAGCATTGACATGGTGGTGGCGTGTTAGTCTGTGTTGCAGCACGCAGTAGTGCTGCTGGAGTATCCACACTTCAGTGTCACTGCTGGGCTGAGAACAGTCCATCAACTAAACATATCCAGGCAGTAGTGTCCTGTGGCCAGAAACTGGCAGCTGATGAAGAGCTAAAGAAAGATTAACACACTGCGGCATCAGGTGAACTATCATCAGTAACTTTACAGCTGCAAGGTGGACCAAGAGGTTAAATGTGTCTAATAGAGCGCACAGTATGTTTAAAACGTGGAGACCAACCACACAAATCTGCTTGTGGGCTTTGGGTCCTACCATTGGTGGAAAAAAAAAAAAAAGAGTAAAAGGGGACACAAGATGATGTAAAATTGATAATTTCCCTGCTTTTTTCTTCTCTTAGGTTCACAAGAGTCTTCAGAGGATCAGAGAGAGGAAATTGGCTAATTTTATCCCATGGGGTCCTGCCAGTATCCAGGTGGCGCTGTCCCGTAAATCTCCATATTTGCCCTCTGCGCACCGTGTCAGTGGACTCATGATGGCCAATCACACCAGCATCTCCTCAGTAAGTCCCGTCCACAGCCCTTCAAGGCACAACTTTAAAGCGAGTTGAAGGTGACATGGATGTGTTTATTTCATTAAACCTTTGGTAATCTCGTATCTCCCTAATATCACATGTGAATTTCTACAGCTATTGGACGTATTCTTCTCAAGAATTGCCCCAAAACTGTTTTTGTATTGTTAGAGTAACTTTTGACATATTGTAATGTTTTCATGTGTATAAAAGTCACAGAAAGCACCAAATTTCATTTAATAACCCTTTGCTGCCTGTAATATCACATTGTTTGAAAGCATATAACCAGGATATGAACAGCCTCGTTTTTTTTTTTTTAAGTAAACACAGATAGCGGTCTCATATAAATTCAGAACAATTCACTTTTGGTAAATTTGTATTCACTGATTTACCAAAAGTGTACTGTTGCTGTCATGTATGTACAATACATTTCAGTTTTATTGTGTGCTTCTTGATGTATTTAGGTTGGAAAGCTTGTCGGGTTAGTTAAAATGGGACTGAATGTAATTACTTTTATATTGAGTGATATTGAACTTACCCATCGTTCTGTTTAAAATGATCCCTTACGGCACAGATGTGTAAGCTGTTTATACAAAAGAATCAATCTTAAATGTTTTCAGTATTGGTTTTCAGCTCAAATCTTAATATGTTGTTCCCCACTCTTCCTTTCTGGAATAAAAGTGGTGTAGATATAATATCTCTCAGACTTTTCAGGTATTTAATCCTCCTTTGGGTCGAAACATTATTCATTTAATGATACGCTTGATAACTATTTCTAGAACCTGCTCTTCACACTAAGGAAGACACTTCAGTTAACATGAGTGATGAAGGTTGTACACACAGTGACTGCTTCATGTTTTTCTTTCTTAGTTCGTTAATTGAGACGCGTGAGCAAAATTCATACTTCAAAAGAAAGCAAGCTGTTCCCTAACATCTGGTGGGCAGCAGAAGTCTAACAGTGATGGCTATTGCAAAGTCTTATTGATGTTTTAAATTTAGGCCCAGTGAGGCTTAATTTGTGGCTTGAGTGCGATCCATATCTCTGACTTATATGCACTTATCCTTTCTAACTCCCTTTCTTATTTATTCGTTTATGTAATCGCTTGTTTCCTCCCTCTACCTCCCCAGCTGTTTGAGAGGACGTGCCGTCAGTACGATAAGCTGCGGAAACGCGAGGCCTTCCTGGAGCAGTTCCGTAAGGAGGACATGTTCAAGGACAACTTCGACGAACTGGACGACTCGCGGGAGGTGGTGCAGCACCTGATCGATGAGTACAGCGCGGCCACGAGGCCCGACTACATCTCCTGGGGCTCGCAGGAGCAGTGAACGCACCCCTTAACAACAAACCAGCATGTAGCGCTGACCAAGAAAGGGGGTCTGAACTTGTCTTCTAAAGCTGAGCTGCGTCTTCGCGTCCATCAGGTTATTAAACATGAAATGAGGCGTTGAACATACTCCCTCAAAGAGGCCCATTTTATTTACCGACCATCCATCCAGTGCTTGAGCGTAGCACTCTGTATCTTCTGTGCAGTATATTAGAAGTGTATGGAGAGACTTGTTCTCCAGTCCTGCTGTTCTAAGTGTGTGGACCTTTAGCATAACTTTGTGTTCTCCTCACAAGGCCTGTATAATAGGGCTGCATGATATTTCGCAAAAGGAAAAAAAACACATTGTGGCTGTATTTCGTCATTGCTGTGTGCCTTCGGTTATATTAGAAACACACCGGTAAGCTTTGCTGTGATAAGTTAGCCTGCGTATTTACATTTTTTCAAATCATAGAATTGCTGTGATTCATCCAAACACCCGAAAAACATCTGTGATTGGTCAGGCTTCTCACAGCACGCAGTGAAACATTGTGTTTGGTTAAAGGTTCGTTCGCAAATTGCGGCCCTCTGCAAGGTAATTATCGATAAATTGTGCAGCCCTATGATATAATCGAACTGTATAACTTGTATGTGCCTATATGCTTCTCAAAATGTTTGTAGTGAGAAAGCTCATCATTCTCTTTCTCCCTCTCTCTCCTTCTCTCTATCCTGCTCTTTCTCTCGTGTAGACTATAGCAATGATAAGATAAGAATGAAAGCCTGTTTCCACCAGTAAAAAAAAAAATCTATTTTGTGGGATATTATATTACCGGGACATCTCATTTGGACATTGAGTATCTCATTTTTGGGTACAAGGTCATAATACTGATAGTGTCTTAAAATTGAGAAACTGGGATTGGCTCATTTTGAGATAATAAGTCCTCATTCTCATAATTAAGAGAGGTAATAAAAGATGCCCTATTGAGATTGTGTCTTATGAGTATACCTTAGTATCTCATACTGTCTCAATTGAAATGATCTAAAGTTCTCAGAATTGACTTCTCAAAGTAGACAGCATATATCAATAGAGATATTGTCTCATATCTCAGTTAACACTTAGTATCTCATAATTATTGAATGACAGTGTCTTGTAATAGTATCACTGTAAGAAACAGGAGACATTTGATTATAATTAGTCATAATTATGAGGTGTAATATTATGGCTTATTTCTTTTTTTTTTTCTTTCTTTGAAGTGGAAACAGGCTTGCATTGAGAAGTCTGACTTGTTTTGCTCTATTTTTATATTCTGCAGTCCGTTCTTTCAGCCACAGTCTACTTCAGGTTCACACACACACACACACACACACACAGTTGCTTAGTCTTTGTCTCCTACACACATGCTTGCCTTCACGACCACACACACACTCTCCTGAGTAAGCAGATAAGGCAGGGTGGTCTCTCCGTGGGGCAGCTGGCTGAAAGTTGGTGGGGGGGTGGAAGGAAAGATAAGCCTTTTTAAAAGAAAAGGCAAAGGCAGAAAAATAACAGGAAAGATTGAAGTCGCTCCTGACCGCACTTTCTCTATTTAACTCACACTCTTGCTTCTCCTTGTCGTATAAACACACACACACACACACACACAGATGTTTCTCTGTGAAGCAAAGCGCTGACTTCAGGGTTTTCAGGCTGGTTGTGTCATTTCACTCTAGAAGTCAATCACAATTCTTTTAAAACTTGGCGGGTCATCAAACGGGGGTCTTTCAGCACTCCGATAATCAGACAGCCCACTTTACAGTGGTGATCGGAACCAGACTATCAGAGCCCTTTAGGGTTGGACCTACCATTGGAACCCTGAGTGTTGATGGAACTTCTCCAGGTTAGACAGTCCATCTAGAAGCACTTCATTGCACTCAAGGACGAACAGAGGCTTTATAATTTTAACTACATACCATTGCTGTCAGTTGTAACTTTTTTTACATTTATTTATTCCCGCAGCTTTCGTTTACATTGTGTGAAGACCTCATGATGAACGGACACATAGGAATGCTCCAGCATGAATCAAAATGATTTTCCCTTTAACATTTAAAAATAAAATTTGGAATTTACTAGGTTTTTTATGACTGCAACAGGATGTTTGTGACAGTACATTTAGATCAGATCTGGGTTCCCTAAACTTCCCAAAGCTTCTGAAATCTTCCCTGAACGGTCGTTCGAAAAAATGATTGTTCAGAGATTTGTCATTAACATGAGATTTTAAAAAATCCCATAAAAACAACATAATCTGTTGAAGGATTTCAGTTGTGTATTAGTGTTGTTGGGCTGTTCATCATGAGATGCTCACACAGTACAAATGGCAGTTGATGTTTTGAAATGGCGTTAAAAATATGAAAAATAACAGGTTCACATGACTGTGATGACATACAGGTTTGGCTGCCTGGTGATGTTTGTGCCGCTGTGTGTTCAGGAAACTGGACCCAGGTCAGAGCATATGCTTCTGTTTCAGGCTCAGTCATGTGACCTCAGTGTTGAACTTGGTAATGCTTTATTTTAAATGATATAACTTTCAGTAACAGTTGAGATGGAACTGTTAAACCTCTTCTGGTTACTGCTCTCTCCTGTTTTGTTTTGTTTTTTCCCCCCACATTTCTTCTTGTTCAGTGTGTGGTCAGAAAATGACTTGAAGTAGGTGATGAATAAATGATTGATTTTCTATGAGGCGAGCTTTAGCTGTTTTAACATTGTGTGTGTGTGTGTGCGTGTGTGTGTGTGTGTGAGAGAGAGAGAGAGAGAGAGAGAGGCATGGCATTTGTAGAGGCTATGTCTATGGATGTGTACTTTCAAGGAACAAATCAACCAAACATCATGGCGCCAAAACTTTTGCACACAACTGTAGCCATTATCATATATCTGGAGATGACACAGTCTGGGTCTGCTTTACAATCTAAATTACATTTCTGGCATTTAGCAGACACTTTTTATCCAAAGCGACCCATTCCCTAACTACAGGGGGCAGTCTCCCTGGAGCAGCTTGGGTTTAAGGGTCTTGCTCAGGAAACCAGTGGTAGTATACTGAAGGTAGGATTCAAACCCATGACCTCTTAGGCTAGAGGCAAGCATCCTACTAGGCCACCAATTCTACTGGCGTAAGAAACATGCTTATAGTTTCCCAGATTGAAGAACAGTTTTAGTGATGCCATAATACACTTATATACGGCTACATAGTCAACCAATCAGAAAACAGGTCATTTACATACATTAGTCTTAGGAGGTTGTGGGTTTGAATCCCAGGTCTTCCATTGGGACCACTGAGGTACCCTTGAGCAAGGTACTGTCCCCACACACGGAGAATGGCGGAAAATGGCGATGGAATATGTATGTGATGTTCCAAACCTACTCACACCTGTGTGATGGTCCGATGGTGCTGCCTTTATTGTTTAATTACATACAGTATTCATCGTTATTACAGTATATTTATTATTGCACATTCAAGTTAGCTGTACAAACAATAGTGCAATTGACTATACACGCGTAACATACAGAAGTACCATGAGGCCTGTTAATGAAGAGAGGGTCGGGTGCGGCGTGATGCTTTAAGACAGTGGGCGGAGCTGCCTGCAGCTGATGAGTGACAGGGACAGTGGCGTTACTGTGTGGACGAATCGGAGTCGGGAAAACAGGTTTGACACAGTGGAAAAGCAGTCATGAGCACCTCAAGTATTCTTAATGAAACCTAATGTGAAACCCAAAAATGCACACAGTTTAGCGCCTTTGCTACAAATGTAGTCAATCATTCATGACATGTTTGGTGCCTGATGTTTGCTTCCTAAGTTTTTCTCTGGATCTATGAGGCCAATGTATGCGGCATCACTAAAAACAGTATTAGCAGCCACCCTGAAGTTTTTTGGCTCTGCTTCCATTTTAACTTAAAAGTGACCTGTAAGTGACTTCAAAGTCTATTTATATAAGAACTTGACACAGTTCGTGATAATCTAGGCCTGAAGTTGCTGATGCTAATTGTTAGCTATAAGCTCCCTATACTTGTTAGCTTCATTAGCCAGCAAAAACCTTCAGACACCAAACACAACTCAACCAATTTGGGTTAAAAGTAAAATCGAGCAAATCTGGGCTGTGAAGGGTATTTATATGAGTTAGTAACGGATGTTTTAGGCACAAGTGGCTACAGCTAGAATTTTCCTGAGGCACGGCTACGGAAAAGAGCTAATGTTACGTTTGAGGCAGACTAAACTGGTTTTATTGCGTCGGTGGCGTGGCAGTTATTCTACAGAAAAGGGCTCAGACTTCTAGATATTTGGTCCATGTTGAAATATATGATCTACTGTGCTGTCTGACTGATAAACTGAAAAGAAGAACAGGGTGTGTGGATCTGTCGCCGTATGCTAGCACTCTAAACGAGGGTCAAAAACAAAATGTATATGAACGTTCAGCAATATACATGATGACGCTGGTTATTCATGTACTCCGAAATTATTCAAATGAATTAAAATACAATTGTAGGTCCTTAAAGAGATATAAAAACAAAGAGGTAAAAAGGACATGGTAAAAAACAAAAAAAAATATCACTCTTCCAGACAAAATTGTACACAACGGACATCCATAAATAAAACCTAACAGTGACAATATTATAGAAAAAAGGTCAAATGAAAGGACGCTCAGCAGATGAAAGACAGGTTATGACAGGTTTAGACGTAAAATCCAACATATACATGACACAGGACTTCTTAGCCCAGCGACAGACAGAAACCGGGGTCTGGCTCCAGTCTGGGAACAGTCATCACGACAGTATGGGAGGGTTAAAATAATGGTGCAGCGAAAAATCAAATGTACAGTCTTCCCCTTTAAAATGTGGTCATCCGCCCAGACAAGTCTGAATTTGCTTCTATAGTTTTGCACTGGAGCTACGAGGAAACTAACAGTTTATGCAAGCTCATTCTGTACCAAATAACTTTGGCCTGAATCAAAACACTCGCCTCAAATAGATAAATAAAGTACTTTTTAGTTAAAACTACTAGTTTACAAGTGAAGGGGTGGTAAGGCAATTTCAGCAGATGTTTATGCAGGGTTTCGGAAGAGTCTACAGTGTAAAAATTTGAATTTAAGGCCTTAAGATTTTACATAGCCGGTTTTAAATGTCAGTGTGTAATTTAGATTTCTTTCTTTTTATCTGGGACAAATTCTGTCTTTCAGTTGTCCAGATGTATCACCACTGTAATAAAACTGCAAATGAAATCAAGGTTGCACTGATGGTACTTATAAACTTAAAAACATGGTTTTCTACGATACTTTTGTTTGATTTTCCATGTCTGTATGGGTAAGTGCACTTTTAGTGAGTCCTGGCTCGAGAATGAAGCTGAAAATGCAGGTCTTTTCCCAGCACTTTAAAGATGTCCCCGGACTCTAAAGCGACCCACTTTGCACTCTCGCATGTTTCCCCTCATATAAATCACTAGGTGGATAAGTTTGGGGGACGAAACAAATGATTTTTAAAAGTCGCGAGGACATATCCCCTACAAAATATAATGGTTCCGGCACCCATGTGTATAATGTATGATTTGTGGAGAGATAAGATGCTGCTGTCTGTCATCAGCACAGTCATTACAGCACAATCAAGACCAGAACGCCAACATTCCTCGGTCCTTTTATGTTTAAATGAGTCATAAATACTGAGATAAGGTGGTACATATCAGCTGGATCTGGGCCACCAGTTTATCACAAGTTAGTGCTCCTTCAAGTGCCTCCATACCTCAGAAAAATAATGAAAAACTTTTACCACCCTGGCAATCCGCACAGGACTAAGATAATTTATCTCTCTGCCACCGGAACCTTTCAAAGTGTAGGAAGTCAGATTTGAATTGGACTAAAACCACTGAGAAACACCATTAATAATTATATAATTATATATTAATAATTAATTAATATTATTGCACCTCTCCATGTACAACTAAATCCAATCCCAGCATTGTAGATTCAGTGCAAAACTAAAGACAAACTTCAGACATCAAACATCCCATGGCTGATCAACTAGAAATGGGATGAGTGAAACAACCTCTAGCCCTTCTGTATGAAAGATCTAGGTCTAGATCGAAGATTTTTAAGGACTATAATTTGACAGTTTCTGAGTGATGGTGGTTCAGGATTGCTGCTGGAAAATGGAGGCCTTAAAGGAACAATTTGGCACAAAAATCTAAATGTAGTTGATCATGCCTGGCGTATTCAATGCGCTTCTTCAGTTTTACACTAGGAGAAAGTACCAGCAATGACTAGACTAGATTTTAACTACAGTACTGTGCAAAAGTCTTGGCCACCTATGCAAACTGTTTAAAGCCACTTTTCTCAGTGTGTGATAAAATGTGTTTCTGGTAGCAAAGGTAACATTAGAATAAATACAAACAAAAAAGCAGGAAAAAGTATCACGATTTGTTTAGTTTGTATAAAAGTAATTGATACTGTGTGAGCTGGAGAGGAGAACACAGGTTCGGTTCCAGATTCCTCCTCGTTCCTCCAGCCGTTGCTTGGATTGTGAAACTCCATCAGCAGCTCCTGATTTAATTTAATGAAGGACTGATCGAGTCAAACCAGGTTTCTGATGGAAACTACAGTAATACTGAACTTCCACAAGAAACACACTGATATACTGAACATAACATCACTATTTACTAAATAATGTAATTTGTGTTTATTCTTTTTAGATTTATTTAGTTTATTTAGTAATATTAATGGGAAAAAAAGCTCACTGCTCATCTAAATAGTTTTCAAAAAACTTTTGCATAGTACTGTCATATTTTTGTCATTATTTATCGATGGTACAAAGTTATGCAATGCCAGATGCATCCTAACCAAGTCTATTTGAAATTACTTAACAGCTCAACATGTTTTGAGGCAAGTGGTAGCTGTATGTTACCATTGTGCAGCCACATTAGCCTCGTAGCTCCAGGAAAGGACTGAACTTCAGACAACACAGATCTTGGCTGGTCGACTTGCGATAAGGCAGATGGGGTGTAAATCCGGGGTGTAAAAATTTTTGGCCGAAGTGTTCCTTTAAAGCGGGTTGAAAGCAGTGTTAGGTGTAGCTCTTACTAGGGAACGACACCGAATTGCGTTTTGCAAAATTCTAACAGCATAACAATCGCTGTTTTGCTGTATGTGTCACATTCATACATGAACTACCTGAACTACCAGACAACTAAATAACTGTTTGGCTGAGAAACAGTCTTGGAGACACAGCTCAGGTCAAGCAGCAGCACCTGGCTTGGCTGGAAGCGTTTGACCAAAAAAAAAAAAAAAAGCTAGCTACAGAAGCTGAAGATCCTTTGGTTTCTTTTGAACAGCTTTGAATATTCCATTCGTTCTTTATCTCAGACACACACACACAAAGTCAGTTTGAATTCTCTGAAGGAGGCTTTTCTGTGTCCACGAGGCAAAAAAGGAGTGACTTGTTGTCTATTAGCAGTTCAAGTTCACATAAGGCTTTCTAAGGCTCAAGGGAGAACAAGAGAGAGAGTGTATGTGTGTGAATGTGTGTGTGTATGTGTGTGTGTCGCTGTCATTCCTCCAGTGCACTGAGAGGATATGAAAGGTTTTTTTTTTTGACTGAGTTTCTCTCAGTCTCTCTCTCTCGGATATGCAGTGTCTGGCAGCAAGGAATTCTATTGGATTTTGGCGTTTGGAGTTCCTGCTGAATTCTACGGGTTGGAAGTCCTGACCTCGCCTTCGTCTGGACTCCATCCATTCGCTCTCTCCTTCCCCTTTCTGCCCTCTTCGTTTTCTCTTTCGATTTCTCTTTTTTTCCATTCTTTTTTGGACAGAGGGGGTAAACAGTGTTCTCTTTGTCACTTAGACAGTCACAGCCAATCAGTCAGGGTTTCTTTTTATGTGCGTGTGTGTGTGTGTGTGTGTGTGTGTCTGTGGGTGTCTCTTCACACCGGGTGAGAGGGCAGTTCTAGCAGGGAGGGGCGGAGCTTGGGGGTGGTTTCCATGGTGATGCAGTCATCCTTGCCCAGCTGGCGTCGGGTGGCACTGAAGTAAGCATTCATCAACTGCATGATCTCAGATAGCTGAGAGAGAGAGATGAAACAAAAATTCAGGGAAAAATTATGTACTGAATGTTCAGGGCATGCAAGGAGTGACTGAATCACAGTGCTGTAATACGTCAGCTATTACAGATTGTCCTAATGGTGGCATAACTGACCTATACATGGTCACTCCACTGTTTTCTTTCATAGCAACTGTTGCTAGGTTGGACAAGCTTTATATTGCCAAATGTCTCATGTCAAATAACTCAGTAGGGGTGGGCAATAAGAAACGTATTTATGTCCCACCCACCGTAGTATGATTGGCCTCCCCTGTAGCCCCTAACGCCTTTGGGCAGTGTACTGTTAATCTTACAATACCCAACGCTGCTGGACTAGAGAGTACTATCAATCTGACAATACCCAACGCCACTGGACTAGAAAGTACTATCAATCTGACAATACCCAACGCCACTGGACTAGAGAGTACTGTCAAACTCCAGATAAGATCCTGATACTCAACACTCACGAAGAGACCAGGTGTAAACGGGGTCTTTGTCTCTGGGAGTAAGGACACTGCCCCTACCTTGGAGGTCTCAAACAGCAGGTCGCGGTCGCCGGCAGTGATTCTGAAAGTGTTGCTGTCGGAGACGCCGTAAGAACAAATCTGAGCAATGGGGAGACACTCCAGAGCCTCGGCCTCGCCCTGCCTGTACAGAGACACACAGGACGCCGCCACACCCAGCCACAGACGCTGAGAGAAACTACCTGTAGAACTCTGAGAGAGAGAGAGAATGAGAGAGAGACAAGGTTTATAAATGTCCTGGTACATACAGTCTTGAACCAACAACACCTCAATTCTTTATTTGTTGCTTTTACAGATCCAGACTTTCTTGAGGAACAGTTCTCCAGGCTTCCTGAAGGACTTTCCAAGACTCTCATTTCCAGTCCAGTCCCTGAACCTGACCAGTTTCAGAGGAATGTTTTTGTTGGTTAAGACACACAGTG
>JBBPCY010000028.1:6156118-6171419 GCA_037974405.1 Brachyalestes nurse | reverse complement strand
GGGAGAGAGAGAGAGAGATGTTTCTGGGGCGCGCGTGTCTTTTTCTCTCTTTCTCTCTCTTTGTTTTTTTTTCTGTTTCTCTCTCTCTCTCTCTCTCTCTCTCTCTCTCTCTCTCTCTGTCCCCTGCTGTTCTCCACCTTGTGCTGATTCATTATCACTGTCCTTTCTCCTCTCTCTGCTCAGTTTGTTCTCACCACCTGACCCTTTCTTTAGCTCTTAGTTAACACTCCTTTTTTCACCATCATTCGTGCACTCCTGTCTCTGTCATCCCTCCTTATTTTGTTCATGGATAACACAGCAGGATTTTTGGAGCCAAATGAAAAACAGTTTTCATTCCAGTAAACTTTGAGAATAAACCTGATGAAATCTAACGACAAACTTCTCTCTGAGCTGGTGTAGATCCCTCAGGAGACAGTGTAAACACTGAGAATGTTTCTACGATACTTAGTATTATATGAAGCATCCAGCAACTTTTCATGAAGATAATAAAACGCTGCTTAAATATCTAAATCCACTGAACAGACCTGAGTGTGGCTTAATATTCTACTGATTATGCTTGATTGACATCTCTCTCATACATCTAGCCTCAGAGCAGCTCAGTTCATGCAGAGCTGTAGAGAATCTGAATTTGTATAATATAGCTTCATAAATATAGTTTTCTTGGGGAACACCCTTTAAAAGGCTTCCAAAGCGATACTTTCAACACCCTCAGCAGACTGGGCAGCGCCTGAGGACAAATCAATGAGCAGCAAACTAACAAAAGCAACAGCGAAGTGGAAAGTAACCAGAATTTATTAGCTGTATAAACGAGAGCGAGAGGCTACACTCACAGACATTCTTCACATGGACAGTGATCCTCAGCATTCTTCAAAATTCTGCAACATTATATCTAGTCCATTGAAAAGCAAAATGTTTGGAGAATGATATCTTGGCCTTCCCAGTCTTCAGATCTTTCTTCCATTGTGCTGCAGGGATAGGCTGGGGACCCACAAGTTCCAAATAAGTGTCCAGCAAAAGAGACAGAACTGTTTGCCGCTTGAAAAAGTGCTGGGAGCATTTGGACACAAGTTATTTCCAAAAAGTATATCCTGCTGTGACAAAGGCAATCCCAGTCAGTTCTGTTTGTTTTAAGTATTTGAACGAGCGACATATTTTTTATATAAAAACATCCCACTAAACATTCTGACTACATGGATGCATATATGTATGTATATGACTGTGTGGGTATGATATATGCACGCTTTGTTCTTGGTGAGAAAAAAGTCCTTAATTGGTGCAGTACATTCATTTACCTTTAAATAGGTTCTTCACCCTCACACATCTCATTTACAAAATAGTTCTTTAAAGAACCATCCATCAAACTGTCCTTTAGGGGATTTAAAAATGCTTCTCCTCTGGCATCGCTCCACACAAGTCATTTTTGCACTTTTTTTTAAGTGTGCAGATATTAAACAGGGACTGTGAATATATTCCTCTGCTTTTTGCATTCAGTGTTTTAATGAAACACCAATGAGTAGCTCTTTAGTCATATTTGTAGGTCTCCAGTAAGTCACATTTCGGGAAATTTTACACGAACGCAAGCCTTCATTTCGCAGACTCACACCTCGCGCACTGCAGTCTGAGGCACTGCTACTATTACCGGCCTGCTGCTTCTAATAATACGAACACTTCTGTCATGCAAATCTTCAAATGAACCCTTGATCTTCCAGCGTCCTCTCATCGCATGTTCAAATCTGAACCCCGTGTGGTCTCCTCTCTGTCGATCTCGCTGCTTTTTTTCTTCCTTCCAGCCCAAACCTTCATAAGTCTTTGACAGGACTGTACTTCCTCCACACACACACACACACACACACACTCACACACACACACACACACACACACACACACACACACACACACTCCTCCCCCTCATTGATCAGTCGCAAGTGTAAAAATGTCAGCTGTCCTGCATCGTCCTCATAGATGGATTTTGTTCTCACATGGGACTCTTAATTCAATCAAAGCTGCCGATCGATAGGGAGGCTGCTCAAAAACGCACCGCAGGCCAATAAGAAGCCATTTTTGAGCCGAAGGGGTCGGGGGTAGGCAGGGATGAGTAACGGCAGCTGAAAGAAAAGAGAAATCCAAAAACAGTAACGAACACACACACACACACACACAGACACACACACACACACACAAAACACACACTCTTACTAGAACACACTGCTTGAATGTTTGGCAAAATAAAAACAATAACAATAATAATAATGATAATAATAATAATAATGAATTTCCCCCCTGAAATCCACTAATACCAGGCTGTGCTCCTGGAGGGTTAGGGTCCAGTATGGTTTGGTGATTTTGCCTGCTCACAAAATAAATCATAAAAAACAAACAAATAAATACAATTACCATTCAATATGTGCAATGATAAAGTCTACTGCAATACGTTCAGGACCTACAGTAATCTACCTGTAAATCAGTGGTGAACTGTGATGACTATTACAATATCAACAACACCTCTGAGTGCTAATGTTAATCTCGCGCCATCACACATTTACAAACACCTGAAGCTTGTAAAACACATTCCCTGTTTTGTCTGAAGCTTGTAACAAACATATCAAGGCACGTTTTACTTTATTTGTAGAATTTTCGTTCGGGAGTTTTAAGAACTTCTCATTGATGTTAACCAAAACTAAATTAAATGAAAAGAATGGCCACACTTTACAGGATTTTACTGATTAAAAATCAATGAAATGTATTATTTTCTTTAGACCTCCTCTGAAGGTCTAGAAGACCCTGGATGGTTCAAGATAGATGGATTCCACTTTAAAATCCAGTTCTTACCCAAAATGTTTCCCATTCCTTGAATACATTAAAAGGACCCCCAAAGAGTAAAAGCACCCCTAAAAGTGTATTTTTTTGTTGATAACCTTCTCAGCATTGTTGTTGTGTTTATTTGATACATAAAGAGCATGATGTGAAATTTCAGAGACATTGACTTATTTAATTTAATTTATTTATTTATTGTTATTTATTCATTATCTTATTGATTGAGACATTTGATTGGGAATTCAGTGAAATTTAAGATGTAAACGAGCAGATTTCTTCATTATCTGGGCCTGCCAGGTTCATGTGGTTAAGTGTGACACATTCAATAATTTATGCTGAAGAATAACTCTTTAAATATTTGTGTAATTTAACATTTAAAAATGCCCAAGATACCCCTAAAAGTCTTAATATTTCAAACACACACTTTCCCGTCCGCCACCACTCTGTTACTACACCTCAAAAGCAGTGGGAGGAGAGAGTTTATGGACACAGTCCACTTCTATAAACGGCATCACTGGTCACGCGTTGCCGTTTAACACCGCTGTGATTTTTATGAGTGAGTTTTATTAACCAACGACGGCTCTGGTGCTCATTCACATCACAGTCGGTCCTCCTTCTCGTCCGCCTTCTGTTATCCCAACCTTTTCTTTCTTTCTGTCTCTGCCGCCGCCGACTTTTCCAGCACCTCTTCTCTCCTCCAGTTTCTGAGGTTGCCTCCCACACACATCTCACACATCTCTTCTGTCTCATCCTCTCTTTTTCACTCATCTTCTCTTTTCCTCTACTCATTTCTCTCCTCCTCTTCTTATCTTTTCACTCCAACCCTCTCTTCCCCTTTCTTCTCCTCTTTCCTACTCCTACTCTTTTCCCCTCCTGTCTCCTCTTTTCTTTTGTCTTTTCTTTTCTCTTCTTTTGTTCTCTCCTCTTTTCTCCTCTGTTCTCTTCTTTTCCTTCTCGTCTCTTGTATTTTTTCTTTCCCCTTCTCTTCTCTTCTTTTCTCTTCTCCTATTTTCCTATCCCTTTTCCCCCTCACTTTCTCCTCAGTTCTCCAGCTGCAGAACGTTCTGACAGCGAGAGGGAGAAAGAGCGAGAGAGGGGGAGAGAGAGGAACGAAGCGAGCGGAAGAGCGACAGAGAGAGGTGAAAGAGAGACAGAGAGTGAGAGGGAGGGAGGGTCAGTATAAATTCTCCATCAGAATCCGCTTCTGCAAACAGACCCATCCTCTCTCTCTCTCTCTCTCTCCCCCCCTCTCTCTCTCTCTTTTTCCCTTCCTCTCTCTCTCTCTCTCTCTCTCTCTCTCTCTTTCTGTCTTTCTCTCTCTCTCTCTATTTCTCACTCACCCTCTCTCTCTCTCTGTCTCCCTCTATCACTCTCTCTCCCTCTCTCTCTCTCTCTCTCCCTTCTCTCTCTCTTCCTCCCTCTCTCTCTCTTTGTCTCTCTCTATCTCTCTTTCTCTCTCTCCCCCCTCACCAGAGCTACATGCAGCTGCGACTCTCTCTTTCTACCACACGCCGGGACTGACTTTATTTTAGGGGCGTGTGTGTGTGTGTGTGTGTGTGTGTGTGTGTGTGTGTGTGTGGGCGGGGATGTAGGAGGCGCGCGAGACTCCAGTCTTTTCTCCAGTCCAGCAAAAAGCAAGGCAGCCAGGAGAGGAGCGCAAGAAAGAGAGAGAGCGTGAGAGAGAGAGAGTGGGAGAGAGAGAGAGAGAGAGAGTGAGTGAGAGCGCGCTGGAGAGCACACGCGTGTGTGCGTGCGGGTCGCTCTCTCCCTCACACACTCCTCAACACACTTCTTGGGGAATTTAGAGCTTTTTCAGTCCGTCCGACCTGAAATCGGCCAGAAGGGATTTGAGAGTTTTTTTCTTTTCTCCATCCTTTCACTCTCAGCCCAGCATGAACCCGCATTTATCTTTATCTGCTTCTCCAGCAGCCGTCCAGCAAGGATCTCAGATCATCTTTCACTAATCCACAGCCCAGACTCTCTCTTTTTTCCAGACTTTTTCGTCAATCCTCCAGACTGTCCTTTCTTCTTTCAGATCTTCTGATTCTCCACTGGTCGGTTACTAAGGAACTTAAGGGGTCTTTTTCTCCTTTTTTTGGGTCATCTGCTGACCTTCCACCCACCCAGACTGTCTCGCAGTCTTTAGACCCCCCCGACCCGCAGCCAAAATTTCGGCCCCCGGTAGACCCACCCTGGCCGCCCAGCCGCTGCCGCGCCTCAGCCTGGGCAGGAAGACCCTGGTGGCGGCCGCCGTTGGGGTCATGCTGGTCCTGGTGCTGGTGGTGCTGATCCCAGTGCTGGTCAGCTCCGTGGGTGCCGACGGCAGCAGCAGCGGCCACTACGAGATGCTGGGCACGTGCCGTATGGTGTGCGACCCTTACCTGAGCAAAGGGGGCGCCGCCGTCGCCACGGGAACCGCCAGCACCGGCTCTTCTTCCTCCGCTCAGGCCGAGGCCGAGGCGCTGGCGGCCGACCACAGCAGCACCAACCTGCTCCCGCCCTCTACGCTCGTCCAGGGGCCGCAGGGGAAGCCGGGACGGCCGGGCAAACCGGGACCTCCGGGACCTCCCGGAGAGCCGGGCCCCCCAGGCCCAATGGGGCCCCCGGGGGACCGAGGGGACCGGGGCCGGAGCACCGTGGGGTCGGGAAGCAACGGAGCTATCAGCACAGTCACCTACAACACACAGCCGCGCGTGGCCTTCTACGCCGGACTCAAAAACCCACACGAGGGATACGAGATCCTCAAGTTCGACGACGTGGTGACCAACCTGGGCAACAACTACGACGGCGTCTCCGGAAAGTTTATCTGCGGCGTGCCGGGCACCTACTTCTTCATCTACCACGTTCTGATGAGGGGTGGCGACGGCACCAGCATGTGGGCAGACCTGTGCAAGAACGGCCAGGTGAGACCCGCAGGCACATCCAGACCATTTCAGTTTAGGACAAAAAGATTTTACAGACACTCTGTTTCAACTCTGGAACTTTCTACCCCCTTTCCAGTTTTCACCTTCTCTTATTGCTCTTTTTTCTTTTGTCTTTCTGTCATCCTTCTGTCTTTTCACCTTTCCTGTCTTTTCTTTCTGTCTCTCTCTTTACCTTTCTCATACTCATACTTTCCCTCTTCTCTGTTTCTGCTTGTTTTTCTTTCTTTCTTTCTTTCCTTCCTTTATCTAAATGCTCTCTTTCTTCTTCCCCTTTTCTTTCAGTTTATCACTATTACTCTCTCACCTACACGCGTCTTTTTTCCTTTACTCCCTTCCGCTGCTGCTCCGTGCTGTAGAAAACAGTCGCTCACATCGAGAGAAGCAGAGCGGTGTGTGTGTGTGTGTGTGTGTGTGTGTGTGTGTTTGTGTGTGGCATCACACACTCAAGCACAGAGTAGAGAAAAGACGGAAAAAGAAGCCCTTTTACAATCAGTGTCAAAATAGGTTTCTGTTAAAAGTTGTGTGTGTGTCTGTGTGTGTGTGTGTGTGTGCATGCGTGTGTGTGTGTGTGTACGCTCCCTGTTAGCCCACGCTGATTCATCCATCACCCTCCGTATTCAGTGGCTGTTCCTGAGGTTGGGATGTTCATCCCTGCACCCTGAGGTTTTGCAGTGTGTCCAGCCTGGAGCTCCATTATTGCTATTATGAATTAATTCATACAATTTATCACAACAAATAATAACATACAATTTTCGTGTTTCTAAATGAATACTGTCACCACACTATTGGCACATGCTTTTCTCTTCACACTTCATTTCTCTGCCACCCTGCTCCTCCATCCTGTTTCTCCATCTGACGTGTGTCCTATGAAGAAGAACGGCACACAGCTTTGGGAACACAAAGCCTTAATCAGCCACTGATCTTTCATATAAACCAGTTCACATCGTTACAGTTCATAAAGCAGTTCAACCACTCTGTGTCTTCAGGGAACCCCACTTTACAGTATTACTATTTTTATTATTATTATCATTAATAATAATAAAAATAATAATAACAGATACCCTCAGCACTGTTTTACTGTACACTTGAATTACTGATTAGTGTCCATGTAAATCTCTATTGGTTTATGAGGGTGTATCTGTATCTGATGTGGTCAAATAGGATTATTATTATTATTATTATTATTATTATTATTATTATTATCGTTGTTGTTGTTGTTGTTTTGTTGTTGTTGTTGTTGTTGTTATTATTATTATTGTTCCAATTATTATTAGGCTTTTTTTCTAGTGTCATAATTTTATAATCAGTGTCCAGTATGTGTTTTTTGTGATTCTTGAAGTTTAAAACAATCACCACCAACACTCACTCTTATAACTCTATTATTATTGAGTTATAATAATTATTTTTTTTTATGTAATCGCTGAGTTTACAGCCCTGTTTAAGACACAGTGAAGCTGCTGCTTGGTGATGGACATCTCTCATCTTCTCTGCTCACATTTTCACCGGCGCTGAGTCCCTCTGACGGGAATTTCAGTCACTTCTGAAACCCAGTCTGACCCAAATCATCACCTCACAGCAGGACGGCTGCTTTTTCTGGCCTTTTTTTCTATTTCTCTTTCATTTCAGCCTTTAAACTCCTTCACTACTGAACACAAACTCTCTGAAACTTAATGTGCAACATCAGTCTCTTACATCCAGCACTGATTTCCTCTGTAAACTGAAGACATGGAGCAGAAAAAGCCGCCTCACTCATCTGTTGGATGTGACTAAAAGCAGCAGGTCGGAAGCCAGAGCCAACAAACTGCACACACTTTTAGGGAGTGACCTATAAAAAGGCCGGCACACGTTATCGAGCGGCTAAAATAACCCAGTGTGGGTTTTTTGTTGCCTCTGATAGCAGCAAATAAGGCCTGCTACACGTTATTCTTGGTCTTGTGTCTTGAACAGAGAAAAAAAAAACTAAAATAAAAACACAAGAAGGGTCACTGTGTGGCCTGGAGGTTAGCAATCTCCAGCACACACTCGCTGACTCCCTCTCCCCGGCCAGAGGGACCGAGTTGCACTCAGATAAACACAATTACTGAAGGGTTACCCTCGCCGAGAAACACCGTCTGACTCTCTACAAAGACGGTGTCGCTGCCCCCAAAAGCCAGACGGCCATTAAAAGCGTGTGGGGGAAGAAAGCATGGTTAGAAAGGATGAAATGGAAGAGAGGTGGGCTGAGAGGGAAAAAAAAACGACACCACATCTTTTCCCTCAGACAGGTCGAGACGAGCGCAAAATAAAATACCCAGTGCTGAATTAACACCTACAATGTTTACACAGTACTGAACCATAGAAATGAATACAAATAACACAAATACAGAAAATGCTTTCATGCATGGTAAAGTGTTCGCTTAACTATTTCCAGACCTCTTTCCTTGTGGAAGCCCAGTGTTACGAGTAGTTTTTACTTCATTAGATTCAATTCGGTGTGTTGTTGGAATTTTATGACTGGAGGCACAGAGAAGAAACCAAACCATGCAATCTTCTAACCAGCTCACAAAATATATATAACAGTTCAAAGACATGCATGTCTGGTGAACTGGGGATTCTAAATTGACCATAGGTGTGAATGTGTGAATGAATGGTGTGTGTGTGTATGTGTCTGTGTGTGTGTGTGTGTGTGTGTCCCTGCATCACACCTGTAGACCCCAGGATAGGCTCCAGGTACCCGCTACATTAGTAAGAATTAAGCGGTTACAGAAATGAATGAATGAATGACTAAATACTGATACTTTACTGCTTTCTTGTTAGTTTGCATTTGTTCTGATCTTCTCCTGTTTTTTTGCTGGTGGAAAGAAACCCACTTGCTGATGTACAGTACTGTGCAAAAGTCTTAGGAACCTATGAAAATAGTTTGAATCTGTTTATATCAGGAGTGGGTTTCTTTCTGCCAGGAAAAACACAAGTGAACATCAGAATAAACTCAAATGAACAAGAAAGCAGTAAAAATGTATCAAGATTTCCGTTTTTTTTAAAAGGAGTTGATATTTTGTGAGCTGTTAGAAGAACACATGTTTGGTTTCAGATTTCTGCTCATTGTCTCCAGTCATTGTGTGGATTTCTAAAATTCCATAAGCAGCATCAGCCCCTAATTTAATCTAATAAAGTAAAACGAGCCAAACCAGGTATCTGATTGAAGCTAAAATGAATATTGGACTTCCATGAGGAAAGAGGTCTGGAAATGGTTAGGAGAACACTTTGCCACACATAAAGCCACTCTTTACTGTAATAATGTTAACTGTATTTATTGTAATATTAATTCATTAATTAGTTAATTAATTAACACTAACTTAACACTACTGTCTTGTAGTAAACAGGTTTTAAGTATAATTTTCCCAGGTGCCTAAGACTTTGTCACAGTACTGTAAAAACATCGTAGCTTAGTTCAGCACTGAATGGCCAGTTTATCAGAAACACCTCCATACAGTGCCAGAAGATCCATCTGTTGCTCCGCAGAAGTGGAATGGGACCACTGTAGGACCACCATTGACTAGTTTATATGTGGGTGGTGGACCATCGTCCTGTGGTGGTGTGTGCGGCGAATGTGCAGAGGGGCTCTGTGGTCAGAAACCGGGGGTCACTGTCTCTAACTGGACACCACTAAGGCAGAACTGTAAGAGAGAGGTTTCTGATAAAGTGGTCAATAATTTCAGTGAATTTAATGCTATAGGCACTCGTTCCATTCTTTTCATTAGTCATTGTCAACTATCTCTTATTATTAGCCTTTTTACTAGTATCCAGTAATTGTATGTCACAGTGAGTTTAACACAGTGAGGGGTACACAATGTTCTCAGATTATTTAGCATGAGCCTATTTAATTATTATTATCATTATTCATTTTTAAAATGTATTTTATTATTATTATCAGCCCTTTTACTAGTGGTCAGTAATAGTAAGCTACTGTGATTTCAGTGATTTAGACGCTCCTATCTATCTATCTGTCTGTCTGTCTGTCTGTCTGTCTGTCTGTCTGTCTGTCTGTCAGTCATCATTATTGTTTTCATTATTATTATCATTTTGCTTTTTATTAGTGGTCAGTAGTTGGATGTCATAGTAAATTCAGTGCAGAAAGCACTTGTTCAGCACAGCTGGGGGGGGCTGTATATTATTCTCTTGTGTGCACAGTTAAGCCTAAACTCACTGAGACTCGGAGCAGCAGCTGTATGTAATGTACCAGAGTATTAATTTTAAGAGCTTTCGGAAGAGCGACGATGATTCCAGTGACAGACATCAAAGAACACAGTCAAACAGTGCTGATAACTCTCCTCCACTCTGTTTCTCTTCTTTCATTCCTTTCTCTCTCTTTTCTTTCTTTTTCCCTCGCTGTCTTGCTCTTTCTGCACCTCTCTTGAAGTATTTCTGTCTCTTTCTATATTTTCTTTCTTCATTTTTTCTCTCTCTCTGTCTCTCTGTCACTCTGTTTCTTTGCTTTCTTTTATTCCTTTCTTGTCTTTCTCTTTAGGTCTTTCTCTCTCTGTCTTTCTTTTTCTACTCTTGGTATTTCTACCCCTCTCTCTCTGTCTTTCACTCTTCTATCTCACTTTGAGCTCTCTCCCTTTAACACTCCTCTCTGTCTCTTTCTGCTTTCTCTCTCTCTCTCTTTCTCATTCTCTCTGATGGTCTATGTTATTTTATTAATTAAAAACACATCTCCTGCATTAACACTCACTCTTCCAGCTTCAGACGCAGTATTTAGTGTCATTGCCTCACAGCTAGAAGGTCCTGGGTTCAATTCTCATGTTTTTTCATTATGGGCTTTCTGTTTCCTCTCACAGTCCAAAGATTGCAGGTCAGGTTGACTGGAGATGTTAAATTGCCCCAGGCGTGTGTGTGTGTGTGTGTGTGTGTGTGTGTGTGTGTATGTGTATATCTGTGTGAGAGAGAATGTGTCTGCCCTTTCCCCAACTGCCACTGTAAATACCCTGTATTTATTATATTATTTATTATAATCCTGTTGCTGCTACTTGCACAATTGTTTATTGCTGTCAGCCTCAGTCTTTGCATTTCTTTGCATTTTTGCACGCTTAAAGACTGTGCTGCTAGAATACAGTCATAATACTCTGTTCAATCACACTAGTGCTGTTGCTGCTCCTGGCAGCTGCACTGCGTATTGTCTTGCCCTGTAAATTACTGTACTGCTGCTGTTGTGTTTTTCACACTCTTCTCTTTAGTCCTGTCCTGCCTGCTTTTTGTAGTCGTATAATAATAACAAAAACAACAACAAAAATAATAAAAAATTATCTTTCTCAACTCAATGTTGCTTTACTATTAGTTGAGACAGAACAAGAAACAACATTTCACATAGTCGTAGACATAAAACAGTACAAATTACAACAACACAGATTATAGTGGCAGGAAAGGATAAATAGAAAGTGGAATCAAGAGGTAGGAGAAGAGGCAAAGCAGTGAGAGAAGAGATGTGTTTTGAATTGGGTGGTTTTTACACTCTCTGTAGTCCTGTCCTGCCTGCGCTAGCGTAGTCTTGTGGTGTTTCTGTTGTTGTTTTTTTGTTGCACCATGGTCCTAGAGGAACGTTTGGTTTCACTGCGTACTGTGTGAGGATGAGAATAAACACCTACTTGACTTGACTGTGATGGACTGGAGACCTGGTCCAGGGTGTTTCTCCAATTTTCACCCTATGGGTGCTGGGATAGGCTCCTCCACCCCCTCCTCCCCCAACCGTGGTCAGGATAAGTTGCTCGGATAATGAACACTTATTCCAACTCCTGCAGATGTGTTCATGAGCACTTTCCTCACCCTGTGACTCAGAACATTAACCTTTTTCCCCGTGGGCTAAATCCTGACTCACTGACCTGACTCCAAACATCAGTGTGTGGAAGAGTAACACCGGCCAGTGTGTACTCGGAGCAAATTAGAGTTCAATACAAACAGCACAGCAAACGGCCACAGGCTGCCGGACACATAGACAGTATGAGGAGCTGTGCAGTTGCATTAGGGAAAATATACAAATAACAGCAGAAGGACACTAACAGCAGCCCATAAAAAAAACTGTGCAGTCTGGTTCTGTCACTGGTCTGTAAACCAAATCTGAATGGCCTCTCTTACTTCTCTTCTTAAACACAGAGCATTATTATTATTATTGTTATTATTATAACATGGAAACATTTAGACAAATTAGACATGTAGAATCATAAAATGTGTGTGTTCTTGTTTGGGCATTGTCAGCACAAACCCCTATACCTCCATAATGAAAACTTTATAACATTCTTATGTTACAATGAAAATGTATACACCATATATATATTTATAATGTGTGTATAAATGCATGACCCCATGTTATGATATAGTATAAAACAGGTGTGTGTTTATGTATTTTTGTGAGTGTGTGTGTGTTTGTGTGTGTCTGTGTTTTTGTGTGTTTGTGTGTGTTTGTGTGTCTGTGTGTGTTTGTGGTGTGTGTGTGTGTGTGTGTGTGTGTCTGTGTTTTTGTGTGTTTATGTGTGTGTGTGTATGTGTCTGTGTGTATGTGTGTGTATGTGTCTGTGTCTGTGTGTATGTGTGTGTGTGTGTGTGTATGTATCTGTGTGTGTGTGTCTGTGTGTATGTGTGTGTGTGTGTGTATGTGTCTGTGTGTATGTGTGTGTGTGTGTGTGTGTGTGTGTGTGTGTGTGTGCGTGTGTGTGTGTGTTCTGTTCTGGGTGAAAACTTTGCTGCAGTTCTGTAGTCCTGGTTGGAGCTGCTGATGGTCTTTTGTGGGCTTTGGTCCTGCCTGCCTGCCAAAAGCCAAGGCTTTACGGAAGAGCGCAAATGCAGAGTCAGGACAAAGAGCGGCGCGGCCTCTGCGAGCTTTTACGGCCGGCGTAAAGGAGGAGACGCGGGAGGAGCAGAGGAGCATATGCTGCTGTAAAGCTCCGTCTGCTGGAGTCTCCCCTGAGAGCCGTCTCATACACACTTACAGAAACACTGGAGACAAAACCCCTCAGAGAGACGGCTAATCTTTATAAAGCGGTTACTGCCTCACTAATCAGAGCAGAAAGAGAGAGAGAGAGAGAGAGAGAGAGAGAGAATGGGGGGGAGAGGGGGAGAGAAAAGAGGGAAAGAGAGGTGGTGAGAAAGAAAGAGGGGGAGAGAGAGAGACAGAGTGAAAGTGTGAGAGAGAGAAAGAGGGAGAGAGAGATGCAAGAGAGAGATGTGAGAGAGAGAAGAAAAAGGTATATGTGTGTGTGTGTACATTTTATCTGTTTATCTGAACATTTTCAGGACAGAAATGAGAGTGGTAACCTACAATATAAGAAATATTTACTCAAAATTTGCTTTTAGAACTGAGGTTAAGATTTAGAATTAGGACGTATTGAAAACAGATACATCATTATTGTCAAAAAATACAACAGACTTTTATCTACAAAAAAGTAAGAGAAGAAAATATATTAGTCAGTGTAGGTTGATGTAGTAAAATGTTATTTTAAGTCATTTAGGGTCATTACATTTTAAATGGGTATTAGGGGCTGACAGGATTATTAAATGATCTTCAGTGTTTTGTTCTGACAGCAAGAGCATATGTAATACATATGGGAAAATGTATTACATATACAAACATACATATTAAATATGGGTACACATATATGTACGAGTGTGTGTTTATGAGTCTCAACAGATGTGAGTGCTGGTGTGTTTTCTGTTGTCAGTGATAGAGTGGCAACATCCATTCAATAGGCTTCAGTCTCTGTGGACTGAAGCTCTCGTTTCAGAAACCGACTGACCACAAGCCCAGACACACACATGTATGCGAATAAAAGAACACAGACACTTTATACACAGCTCGTAGTATGTTTTGGTACACCTGGGGATGCCAGACTAGCTGACTAATACATCCATGCTGTGGGGAGCAGTCGACTGGTCGAATATCGAGGACAGTACCGAAATACAGCGGCAGTAAAAACAGCAGTGAACTGGCAGGAGCAGAGAACAGATTCCAGTTTTTCTGCTAAACACAGAGTACTTTATTAGTGTGGAAATGTTGGAGATGAAATCAGGTCCAATGCAAGATGTCATGTAAAAACAGGCTCGCAAGACAGACCAGATAAAACTACAACCACTGTCTTTTATGGGACAATGCAAAAGGACAAATCACCAAACGTTTAGATTGTGTAAACAACCAAAACAAAGTGATCAAATAAAGTGGAGACCTGGTCAGCAAACAAATTCTTTAAAAATGTGAAAAGGGAAAAAAACTCTTTGGAAGACGCAAAAAAAAATTCTAATTGCTTCCCTAATGGGTATTTGAATGAATGAGAAATGAGTTTGAAGCAAGTATAATGTTAGGGTTCTTTACCAAGTTAAGGGGTCCTTCCAAGAACCTGTGAAATTTTCTTTACACTCCCCTATCTCATGTACAGAAATGGTTCTTTTAGGAACCATCCACTGAAAGGTTCTTTCAGACCCAGTTTCAGTCCTCAGTGAGAGATTTGGAGAGATGTGGTGATTCTAGAATGTAGTTTGTTAGACTGTCTGTGCTATTGTGAGCAGAAACTTACTGAAACTCACCAAAAAGCTCAAATCACCTGCATCTACCACTAATCCCTATTAGCAATTAAATACTTCTCACAGACTTCCAGAACACTTTTGTATTTTGTCGTTCGTTTGTTTGTTTTAAAATGGTGACAACAACAGTCTACAGAAAGAGGGCTACACAAAAATAGGGTCCAAAAGGGTTGCTGGATTTATAACAATACCTGGACCCTTTAGATGCCATAATTAACATTTTTAAAAGGTTCTTTAAAGCAGAAATTGGGCCCCAAGTCAGTATACATTTTTGTTCCGTGACTAAGTGTTGTGAGTTGGTTTGAAGCAAAACTCTGGACCACCTTTTACAGTATGTCAAACCAGGCAAAGAACATTTTACTTATTCAAATCATTCTTTGAATGTCCTTGGTTCCTTATGGAAACACTGATTTACAAGAGAAGAAGTTTAAAGGACTTAGAACTAATAATTGTTTGCGGAAACCCCTGCAAATTCACAGAAAACACAGATATCCTCTGCATTTATTTTTTTGTTTTTTTTGTGGCAATGCATAATTTTTCATACATTTTATTAAGTGCTAAATTATAATGTACTAATTCTGTAACGTAAATATTAACCTAAATTCAGCTACATTTCCATACAGAATATAACTGTATAAATTTTGGTACTGTCGAGAGAACACAAAGAAAGCGGCTTGAGATGGTGAAATATTGCTGTACTCGTAGGCGGGAGGTTTGAAAGTAACCAATCCGAGAGCGTTACTTATTTCTCCTTGCTGCCCTGTGACACGTCTCTGGCAGCTGCAGTCCAGCATTACCACATCAGAACAGTTTCCTGTGGGGAGCGACTCTGAGTCTTCTTGTGTTTTCCGTTTTGTTCTTGTAGTTTTATTACTATAAATTTAATGAAATTATTACTGTATTTACCTGCTTATACTAAAGAAAACACACATGCATTAGTTACAGTACAGTCTATACAGGGGTAACATCGGTATTTACATTCTAGCACTGCAGGAGTTCAGTGTAAACTGTACAGT
>JBBPCY010000028.1:6136628-6151027 GCA_037974405.1 Brachyalestes nurse | reverse complement strand
TCTCAGACGGACACTTAAATTTACCAGAAAATTCAAGGTATCAGCCTTTGTTTTGTTTTGTTTATTTGTCGTGTTGAGAACTTTTAATAAAAGTTGCTCAGAGTTGCACACCCGTGTTCCTCCACTGCGTGTGTGATGACATCATCAAATGACTAGTCGACGCGACTTCGACTATTCTGATATATATATATGTGTGTGTGTGTGTGTGTGTGTGTCTGAGAGAAGTAATAGTGGATTACTGAAAAAAAAGCTTGGACAGTTTTCTTTTCCAGACCATCACTGGTTTAAGGAGCTTTTGCCGATTTTAGGTTTGGGTTATTATTTAGTTATTAAACCCAATAAGTCTTATTTAGTGTGAACTATTCTCTCAACGTAACTATTAATGTAGCTACAATAGTTCTGCAGTTGCAGGGGCTCACATACACACCCATATGATGTGTTTTAATACTGGTGTTGTCTTACTGCGGTGGGTGGTGGGATGTAGCCATGGAAACGCTGCTATAGTAACTGTCTTATTGGTGATGAGTGAGAGCTTTAGCAGTGTTGGTTGTTTGAGAGGAAAACTCTCTACCAGCCACCAGCTGAGGTTCCCATAAGCAAGGCACCGTCCCCACATTCTGCTCCCCAGGGGCTGTGTTCCTGGATGCCTGCTGCTTCACTTGGTGAATGTTTTAAATACAGAGAAATAATTTCACACTGTTCATACTGTGTACTTTTTTTGGAAAAGTGTTTTTACAGGCAATCAAACTGCAGGTTCTTGAGCATATTTGCACTGTTACACCACCTGATCCAGGTGTTATTACACAAGGGAACTGTTGGGGATGTTAAAGTAAAGTGGCCCCTTATAGTCACGTGTGAACAATGTGAAATTCTTTCTCTGCATTTAATCCATTCACCAAGTGAAGCAGGGGGCTGCCGCCAGCGAGGGGCGCCGGGGAGCAGTGTGTGGGGATGGTATTTTGCTCAAGGGAAACTCAGCGGATAGAAATACTGTAGATAGAGTTCTCAATTCCAAATCTGTTATTGCCTGCAATTAGTTACATAAGTAGTAATACTGTGTGTCATAATACTATTGCATAAGTCAAGACATCACTAGTGACATAAGTGGCATAAATAGTGATATAAGTGAAATGAGAAGTCACATAAGTGACATAAGTAGAGACGTAAACTATTAAACATAAGTGGTGATAAATAAGTGAACATAAGTAGTGACATAATTAGTGATATTGTACAAAACTATTGCACATAATCAGTGGCATGAGTGAATATCAGTAGTGATATTGCACGTAAACGACGGCACATAATAATCAGATAATAAAGATATTGCACATGATCATGATTTAGCACACCATAAGAAATTGCACAGGTTTTAACGCAGATTATGATGTGTTTGTGTAAAAAGGAACTGCTTCCCATGGAGTGACTCCTCAAACGCTTTCTCATCCAAACCTCCTCCACTCCTAATCCCAAAGCTTCCACTCCTTCTCATCAAACACATCTAATCATTGTTTAAACATTACATCAGCGTTATCCGAGTGTTTCAGAGCAGCTGGTGCAATTAATTCCTTCTATATTTCTTCACAAGGAAGCAACAGATGGCGGATAGACACCTCTGCTCTTGTTCTCCAGAACGTGTCGTGGTCTCAATCAGGTCTGTTGGTGTCGTAAATTATACTGGAAGGAGAAGAGAAGGAATCTCAGTGTGGTGTCCGTGGCCTTTTACCATATCAGGGAAGTCCCTCCAGCTTCAGAGTCCCTCCTTGTATGCTTGAATGTGGCTTAACCAGTGAGATGCAGGTGGTAGATCTCTCTCCTCACACACACTCTTTCTTTTACAGTGGTGTTTGGAGGCTTGCTCTAAGTATGGCTTGGCAGTGCGACTCACGGTCAACAGTTTAGAGGTAATTGGGACTGAGCGAACACTCGTGTTTAAACCACTGGGCTCTGCACAAACAGGATAAACTCTCTGAAGAAGCAACAGATGCCTCTCACCCAGCGAAGAGAGTTCTAGAGACTGGAGGATTTGAAAGATAAGATCAAAAAAGAGAAATGGAGAACATGAAAGAGAGAGAAATACAGACAAAGAGGGAAAGAGAGAGAGAGAGAGACGGAGAGAGAGTGAGAGAAAGAGAGAAGAGAGAGTGGAAAGTCAGAGCAGAGACAGAGAGCAAGAGAGAAAAGAAGGAAAGAGATAAGGAGAAAGCACATCACAGGAAAAGAGAAAAAGAGATGTAGGGAGAGAAAGGTAGGAAGAAAAGAGAGACAGAGAATGAGACACTTGGCAGCCATGTCTCTAAAGTAAATTAACGTCCAATTTTGCCATCTGTTTTTTTGGGAATGGCTGGTCCGGGTTGCTGTTAATGGTCTAAAGTCATGATGTAAATGAAGAGAGACAGAGAAAAGAGAGAGGCAGAGAATGTAAATGAAAGAGAAAGACAGATAGACAGATGGTCAACAGCGATCCTGTGGTCAGAAACTGTGGCTAGTCAGTGGAAGAGCAGTGTATAAGACAGTCAGTCCAGAGCATACAGTCGTAGGGCATGTATTCAACAGTCCATATGCCTCTGTCTGTCTTGTACTTTTACATATAATTAAAAGGAGAATATTCTATTCTAGAATATTCTAAGTGTGGATGAGGGGAGAAATGTTGTCGAACCATGTACTAAAATTCAAGAATAGTGTGTGGACTGTTGCAGAAAACATTTTATAGACTTACATCACAACAGCCTTTGAGTTTGTTAGTGTTCACTGGAGAACATTTGGATCTGTTGGTGTTGTTGGAAAATGTTCAGGGTTTGTTGGTTTTGGTTGGAGAACATTTGGGTATGTTGGTGTAGTTAAATAATATTTGGTTTTGTTGGTGATTTTTGGATCTACTGGCATTTGTGAGGCATTGTCTGGGACCTGTTAGTGTTTGTTGGAGAACGCTTGGGATATGCTTGAGTTTGTTGTGAACATTTGGACTTTGGGGTTGTTGGAGAATGTTTAAATTAGCTGGTATTGTTGAAGGATGTTTGAATATGTCGGTGTTGTTGAAAAATGTTTAAAATTGTTGGTGTTTGTTGAAGCATGTTCAGGATTTACTGGTGTTTGTTGGGGAACATTTGGGTTTGTTGGTGTTTGTTGGAGAACATCTGGATCTGTTGGTGTTTATTGGAGAATACTAAGTCAGTGTGCTCTGGCCTTCAGGGGTTAAATGCAACAGGATGACAAAAATGCAAATCTAAGAAAATGAAAATGACAAGCGACTCCCTTGTGTTCACAGTAATTTTCTCCCCGATTCGCTCCCAGTAGCTGGGAGTATTTTTCATGAGTGGCAGTAAACACTGAGGTGGAGGCCCAGATGCTCGTTACCGAGTGATTGGGGCATAGCTGGATGTCAGAGAGCCAAGAAGTGCGCTGAAGATCATTGGCTGCACCAGAAAGGATCATAAGGCGAGGATAAAAAGCTCAAGGGCAAACAGGCCATGTTCCACACAGAGCCGTGAGCAGCACCGCATGGGTATGGGCACTTTAGAAAGCAGAGACCATTTTAATGGAAGTTAAGGCTTTTCAAAACTAAGTGAAGAAAGCACCACTCGGGTTGTCATGCTGACCTCAGCTAATGGCAACCCTCAGCCTTATTCAAGTTTTTCTCACTTTTCTATTTTTTTGTGCTAGCTGTCACAAAGTTGACCCAATCATTCAAAAAAAAGCATGCTATAATTTGACATTAATTGTTCCTCACTGAAAAAAAGGGCTCATTGAAAATCAGGGCAAAATGCAGATTGTAATCTCTTCATTCATACCGTATTTGTGTTTGTAGACAGAATAGCAGCACAGAAGAAAGACTTAGAGAGCCCAAATACAGCTGAAGTTGCTTTGCATGTGGGTTTTCATGAAGAATTAGATCAAGAATTAGGGCAAAATTGCACAGGGGTGGGGAAAATGTCATACACATGGTACAATTCTAACTAAAGGTACTAAAGATGTACTCTTGAGGGTTCCACCACAGTGACACAGTGCCTTTCTAAGAGGTGAAAAGTCTATGGTAAGTTCAAAGTCAAAGTATACGTTATTGTCATCTCAGCTACATAAAATACACATAAATAAAGCAAACAATAAATATTAACTCTAACCAAACATCCAAAAATAGTGCAAATGTTGGTCAATTATGAGCAAACGATCAGCAGCAGTTTAATATAAATATACGGTCAGTCCGTGAAAATGCTGTACCTCTTTAGACAGCATTTAAGCATAGCAAGTGCAGAGTACAAGTGATCCTCAGGGGTCAATAAAGTCTTCTGATTCTGATTAGTTTTGTGCATATAGCTGCACGTGTGTCATAAAAGAGCAATGCGTAGGTTCTCTGGCCAACAACAAGGAACCAACAACACATCTCTAAAGTACTGACAGGGCAGTGATGCATGCTGAACATATGTCAGTCAATGTAGCCTTTAAAAGTGAAGTTTAGATTTGTTGCTTGTCATTATAGAAGCATGTAAAAAATATGGATTTAATGGGGCTGGTGATTGGTTGGTGGGGCATGGCCCTATTAAATGACATTCTCACACCAGGCCTGAAAGAAGGTCAACACCCTGAGGAGATCCTCTTTTTGTTAACCCTAGCAAAGCTAATGTACTGTATATCATACTGTACTAGTATGCACTCTATAGTGTTATAATATGTACTGTATACCACATACCGTACCAGTACAGACTGTATACTGTTCCAAAATGTATTGTATATCATATATTGTACCAGTATATGCTGTATGCTTCATAAGGCACTTTTCCATAAGTATACAGAACTTTGCTGTATCTAAATTGTACTGCAGTGTCATGGAACTTGCCGCACACTTTTATTTTCCTGTGCATCTCAGCCCGGTTACATTCTGGTACATCAGCAGCACAATTCTCTCCCCACAATTTATGGCCTTTTTTTTATTGTTTAGCAATGTGATGAAAAACTAATCCAGCTAACTGGTTAGCGATGTCCTGGATCGCCTTCATGTTTCTCAGAGGATTAGAAAACTCTGAAATTTATCTTCAGCTCAGTTAGATAGTAGTGCTCGTACTTTGTCAACCTTCCAGCTGTTCATTTGTATCTCTCTTTCTTTTCTGTGCAGGCAGTAAAGAAAACAGTGGCCGTTGTCATGACAACAGTTCGACTAATCAAAAAGCGGCTCGATTGCGGTCTGCTTTTGGCCCTGCCATCAAGCAACTTGGGTACAGGTTGCTTTATTTGTAATGGAAAAACATTTGTCTGTGGTACGGCATGGTTCCTCATGAAAATGGAGTATATACTGTTCCAGTATATTTTTCATATTGCCCCAGTAAATAAACTTAAACCAGTTTGAGACAACCCTTTAGGGCACTGAAAAGACACTGAATCATTCTTAAAACCCACCTCACATTTCTTTTCCTTCCAATCAATGCGTAGCAACTGTTGCTAGCTGCTTTTCAGCCCTTTCATCTCTTTAGCAGAGTGCATGGACATATTTTAGGTGTAAAAAACTGTGCAGGGGTGACTTTTAAAAGACACTCAATACTGTCAATTTCCTAACATTTTCAAAGGCACAAATTGACTCGTCAGCCTTGGATTCATCTGGGTGGCAAATCTGAGACACCTGTTTTACTACATTTCCTAGAAAGTTGAGCCATTTAATTTCCATTACATTTATAGCTGGTAATAGGAGCTGCTTTGACCGAATAATAAATGGGTGTGGAAACCACTGCTGAGTGGAATGTTATACTGCTGAGTCATACTGTTTTAACCAAATAGTCTGTGCAGTGAGTAGCATTTGGACAATATTCTCTCATTTCATCATGATCCATGTATGGAGGAATCCAGGGCTTCTGATGGCCAGCAGTTACGTCAGCAGGTGAGATGATCATGTTGCATTTTGGGATCCAGTATATCATGAAGACAGCTCTGTTCTACTGGGATATCTGGTCAGAGTTGTACGTCATCTTGGTATCTTTGGCAACCGAGAAAAAAAGAGTCAGATTCTGCAAAAATCAGCACACAAGCAGCACACAGAAGAATTTTTCAAACCCAGCCTCTGTCTTTGCTCCCTTTGATAGTTATTGTGGAGCAGACTTGTGGGTGTGGTTTAAGACACAGTATGGCTTTCACTGATGTATAAAAATAAAAACTTCATTGTTTCCAACAATACATGGGGAGGACTGATCTTGGATCAGATTCCTGTGCAGCATTTGGATTGTGGAGTTTTATTTTTCAGCTCACAGTAAGGCATACTGTTGTGCTAAACCACAAGCCACTTTAATGAAGAGCTGGATGAGATGATTTTGGGATGTACTTACAGCAATAGATTTGAGTGACTTTATACTTCTAGTTTTATCGATGTTAGCCTTGCAGCTGGAATCTCAACAAATGGTAAACTGTCGCCATATGGCAAAACAGCTCTTTATATTGAAGTTTCCCCCGGTTTGTGTTGATGTTCGAGGAGTCAGACAGCATGCTGAGCTTTGTGTGGTGTTCCTGTGTCACGTAAAACCAAAGGTATTGGAATGTAAAAAACATGTAATAATAACCACTACTGTGGTTTTACAACATATGTCACACTCAAATGCCCGTAAAGAACAAAAATGAAAAAATAATTATTATAGGTTTTATAAACAAACAAATAAACACAATCTTTAAATCCAGGAGAACTTTGAGGATCTGCCCACAAGTGGGTGGGAAAAGCCTGCAGAGGGAGGGGGTCCAGAGAGCGGCTGAGTGGCGGTGCCCCGGGAGAAAGAGCAGAAAACTGTTTTAGACTGTTTTACACAGTTTATATTTGTTGAAATCAGATTTTACTTATACACTCTAAGGGTTAAAGGGTTTCTAAAAGAACCTTAATTTTCTTAGAAGGTACCTTGTAGAGCCATCTTGTTTTTCAGTGTGATGTACCCATTCCACTTTATCCCCGGGCCCTGGGCCAGCCAGCCGAGATATTTTGGGCTGTGAGAGGCCGCTATCAGGAGCCCAGAGCTTCAGCGTTTGTGGATCAGTTTAAAGCAGTGGGTGATAATTCTGGGGGTTTTTTTTCATCAAAATGAACCAATTTGCATTTGCAGTGATGTTTTATCATAATCCTGAGTATCTTTAACTGTCCTAGAGTGATTTCTACAAATGAGATCAGTCGAGTTACAATGGAAATCATCGCTTCAAACAAGCCGCCGTCTCCGCCAATCTTGATAAGGCTCCGCTAAGTCCACACAAGCCGAGGTTTCAACAGCCACCCAATAGCTTTTTAATTACCCTCATAATGATATCCAAACCCGGGCGCCACTGGAAGTCCACGGTCCCAGAAGAGACCAATATTAAAAAGTACAAAAAACAGCAAAAGATTAAAACTGGTTTCATCAAAATCCTCTCCAACAAATCCCACACACTCCCCCGGGCACCGAGCGCTAACCTTCTAATAAGGCTCCCGCGCTGCCTGTGTGTGTGCTAAGGGTGGATTATTTGATATTAATATGCACTGGACGCTCGTCACCACGGATTCAGAATAGCAGCCTTTGTTTGCACATCGATATTAGACTCACCAGATTTAATCAGGAAGGTAAACAATGAAAAGGCAAAAAAAAGAAAAAGGAATAAGGTGGGGAGGGGGCAGAGAGAGAGAGAGAGACAAAGAAAGAGAGGGAGAGAGTGAGAGAGAGAAAGAGGGAGGGAGAGAGTGAGAGAGAGAAAGAGAGGGAGGGAGAGAGTGAGAGAGAGAAGGAGAGAGAGAGAGAGAGATAGAGAGAGAATAGGGAAAGAGAAAGAGCGAGAGGGCAAAGGAAGGGCAAAGAGGGAAAGAGAAAGGAGAGAGAGCAAGAAAGACAGAAAAAGGGGGGAAAGAGTGAAAGAGACAGAGAGAAAAGGAAGAGTAAGAAAGATAGAACAAGACAGGCAAAAGGAAGGAGAGAGGGAAAGACAGAAAGGAAAGAGAGGAATAAAGACAGAGAAGAGGGAGAGAAAGACACATTGAGAGAAATAGAGAGAGAGAGATAAGGTAGAAAAAGACAGAAAGAGGATGAAGAGAGAGAAATAGAGAACGATGGAATAAGAGATAGATAGAGAGAGAAATAGAGAAAGATGGAATGAGAGATAGATAGAGAGAGAAATAGAGATAGAAGGGCACAGAGAGAGAAATAGATAGATAAAGAGAGGAGGGGTGTAAGTGAGAAAGAGAGAGAAATAGAGAGAGAGGGGATATAGAGAAAAAGACAGAAAAAGAAGGGATGAGCGAGAGAGAGAGACAGAGAGAGTACTTAGAAAAGCAATAGGAATATTTGACTCCAGATTCTGGCTTGTGCCCACTGGCTTCTATTATAAATGTGTTTGAGTTTCCCGTTTCCCTGTTTTGATGACGCCAGGCCGGATATTCCGAGTTACTTAATGGAGCTCTGATGGAAAATTCTGTCACTGCCAGTGGCGACGGCAGCCCACCTCAGCGGAACATTTGGTCAAGAGTTCAATTTTCTCAAATTTTGCCGTTAACCGCGACAGTGGAATAGACTGGATTTAGATTTTTGGGGAAACACAAGCACTGAACGCCAGTCCAGACCTCCAAAACTTCAGAGAAAAAAAAATATCTGTCAGAAAAAAAATATATATATATACATATATATATATATATCAAAATACTTTAGAGCAGAGTAGTGGTTAACAGCAGCCCATGGCATCCAACTATTGGTCATGTATCATTTCTGACTGTGCGAAGAGGCACTGGATAACTTTTTCACATTCCTAAAACTTTTATAAATTTGATGATACATGTATCGTATTTGAATAATCACTAAAAATGAAGTTAGACACAGTGAGAGGACAGGACAGAGATGGATCTCAGTCGAGACTAACATTAGCTGAAATATTTAGTTATTTCAAAATGTTACGGCCCCAAATGGGCGTCAAACTTCCTCTTCTGGCTGCGTTCGGCCGGACGGCAGGTGGGGAAATGTCACAGGTGACCTAACGGAGCTCTGCAAATTTCAGCAGCTTGCATTTTATCCTGGCCAGATCACGGATCAGGAGAACGGCTTCGCAAAAATATCAGCCTGAATATTCATACACTGCTGCCTCTATCTCCATATTCCCTGATGCTAATCCCATTACAGAGCCACAGGAATTATCAACATATTACAGTCTGAGTGTATAACAGGACATCCAGATAATTGGTTGTTTGTTTGTTTATTTGTATTGTTTTTCTTACTTTCTGTTTATTTGGTTGTTTAGTTCAGTCGTATGACACCAATCAGCCACAACATTAAAACCACCAATGCTGACGGGTGAAGTGAAGTCCACTGATGATCCCGTTACCATGGCATATTTTAGGTATTGGGTGTCTGTGGGACATCAGGACGAACTAGTCCGATTCACGAAGACCCCACCTCATAACTTATATTTAATTGACACATGTTTGACACATTTCTTTCTTTCTCTTTTTAAATTTTGCCAGTTGGTTTATTGGTTTATTTATTTATTTTAGATTGTGACAGTTTTTTTTAATAGAATGTTAGTTTTACCTCTCTTTTCTTCATTATATTCTTTGCTGATAGGGAGACAGAGAGAGAGGGAGAGAGAGAGAGAGGTGTGATGTCTCTGCGATTGTGACTTTAATAGCAGTAGTGGAGTTCACAGCTGCTCGAGATGAGAAATTTATGTTGTTTCCCGAAAAGACGTCCAAGCTGTCGTGCGTCTGCTTCCAGGTGTGCTGCAGGTTAGGCCGCCTGTGGAGGTGACCTTCAGCAATTAACACTTCAGGAGGAAACTTCGACATGAAATATCCAGGGAAAGCACAGTCACCGCTTGGCTAGAGCGCCACCCGTGAGCGGCTGCACATCAGTGAAATGCCACACACGAACACACCAGGACACTGACAGGACAGAAATGCTAAACAGTCAACCTGAAAGCTCAACTAGACTATCTATATTTACTGATCGAATTAGTGATAATATGCTGGGTTTTTTTTTTCCATTTTAGCCCTTTTTACAGCAACCTTTTTTACAGAAAAGGTCCTAAAAGAACTAAACCCTAGAAAACAAGTTGCACCTGGAGTTTGGCTTTCTAAAATTGGCATCTGAAGTCATAGCTGGACTGCTGTCCCACATTTTTAACTTTAAATGAAATTCCTAAGGACTGGAAATCGTCCTTCTGAAAGGGGGCGACCCAACTATGTTTAATCATGGGCCTATCTCTAAACTCTCAGTTGAGGCTAAAGTGCTTGAATCACTGGTCAAATTAAAGAATATATAGAAACCAGTTGTATTCTTTCACCATATCAGTCGCGTTTCTGAAATAAAGCACAGCACTAATACTGCCGCCCTGAAGGTCATACATGACACCAGCAACAAACTGGGCCTGCAGTTATCCCGGACCCTCTGTTTCCATGGACTCATGGGGTGCATTTTCAAGAGCCAATCAGAACAGACAACAATGATACATATTAACCTCAACCCCCCAAAAAGAAAAGCTAACATTTAGTGGTTGGACACTGATGAAATATTAGGGACAAACTGGGGTGGTGGCCTAGTGGGTAGGATACTTGCCTCCGGACCAAGAGGTCATGGGTTTGAATCCTACCTTCAGCAGACGACTACTGGGTTCCTGAGCAAGACCCCTAACCCCAAGTTGCTCCAGGGAGACTGCCCCCTGTAGGGAATGGAAGTTGCTTTGGATAAAAGCGTCTGATAAATGCCGTAAATGTAAACCAAAGAGGCCATTCTGGGTTTATTCATTTAATAGAATATTTAAAGGGTCTGGAAGTCATAGAAGATAGTCAATTGTTACCCGAACTCTTGGACACCATCAGACCGTCGGTCCTTGTCAATGTTGTATTGGCTGATTGAGTGTATTGGCAGTGTTGTATTATAATACACTAACATTAGACAAAGCACAGGATACTCAGTAGATACACTCAGTTAATATCATAATATCAGTTTTATTTGAATAACCACACAGACTTATAACAGAGGATTATAACCCCTCTGATATAACTCATTACAACCCATTAATAATTCATATTAATAATAACCATTATGATGAAACATGACACATTTTACTTGTATGATACATGCAGCTATAGAGAAATATAAAGGTGTCACTAATGTTAACTACTGACTAAGTTTGACCGATGTTTTGCTTTCATTTTGATTGTGTTTTTCTCTGCAGTTTCTGGAACGCGATTCATAATTGATTAAAAGCATTTTTATGTTTTTACTCTCTAAATATTAAAAACTAAAGTAGATGAGATACAATTCTGGCTCGAGGACTAGCCTGTTAGCATCTATAGCTATTTTCTTCCATTTTCAGCAAAAAAACCATCAGGCAAGACACTCAAAAATAGCACAAACATGGGCAAATATCTGAATGATCTCATCTGAGTTATTTTACAAAGACTCAAACTGAAAGTGAATAAAATGACAAGGGATGAGAGTGGCCAAGCAACGGGTGCAGTACAGATAACAATAAGATGTATGTTGGAGTAAATGGAGAATTTCTATAAAACAGTGTCTGTGGGTGCTGAAAAGGTTCAAAAGTACAAGAACAGATCGTTTAAAGACTGTTTAACCTGAGCTCTGATGGAGTTTAGTGGAATATTTGATGGTGATTTTCTCAGTTTTTGCTTCCCATGGGAGCTCATCTTTAAAATCCTTTCTGATTCATGTTAGTTCATTTATTAGTTCATATAGGTTCATTTTTTTAAGAAACACAACACCATGTGAAGGTTTCCTGTAGGCTACTACACACACGTGTGCCTGGTGAGTAGTTTATATTGTCTCCTTATATTGTCCTGCTTTAAAAACAATACTGTATACAACAGCTCATGAAGACATCATGAATGCATCCACATTTCAAAACAGCCTAAGTAAGGTATGTAGCAAAGAAGTATTATGTGTTTGGCCTGTTTAGACATATTTGATCTGTGTTGCATTCATGCGTCCAATAAAAGGGTTCATCTGAGTTCAGTCAACCCGTTTGGAAATGGGCCGAGACTGACTTCCATAGGGGGTCCCAGTCAGTGCTGGCATCAGGACAGAATGAATGGCGGGGCGAATGCAGTTCTGACTTAGGTGAAAAATCACACAAATAACACAGACATGATCATAGACGGTATTTTAAATGGTATGAAATTCAATAGCATTGTGCTTTGAAGCAGCTTTATTTGTAAGAGTGCTGAAACCTACTAATCTAGCATTAGATGTGGGGGCTCTGAAAGTGCAGAACCTCTGGATCTGGAGCTCCGTGCTCTCTAGTGGGACTGAATGACTTTTCAAATTTGACTTTCGAAACTTTATATTTACCTGAACCTGGGAAGTCATTTTTGAATGCAGCTTAAACTAGTGAAAGTAAAGCACGGAGATGTTTACACCTCCGGTTAAGGAGTGGTGTGAGGAGTGTAGTGTGTGTTTTGCTGAAATATGGTCTTATCACCCCTCCTGTTGTACACTCAGCCCCGAGGAGACGCTGATGACTCCCAGACAATAGCAGCTGACAACAGGACGCTATAGGGGAGAACACAGAGAGTATAGAAGATGGGAAGTGGGCAGATGGTGTGTGTGTGCGTGTATGTGTGTGTGTGTGTGTGTGTGTGTGTGTGTGTGTGTGTTTGTGCGCGTGTCCGTCTGCCACTCCTCTCTTTCTCCCTCACTTCTTTTCCATCCCTCTTTCCCCTCCTGACTGACTGCTCGTCTCACCTGAGCCATCGATCGTCTGCACTCGTTTACCTCCGTCTGAGCGGCTCCTTCTGTCTATCCGCCCAATACTGGGAGAGAGAGAGAGAGAGAGGAAAGAGCAGAGAGAGAGAGACAGAGAGAGAGACAGAGAGAAAGAGAGAGGAAAGAGCAAAGACATACAGGGGGAGAGAGAGAGAGAGAGAAATAGAAAGAGAGAGAGAGAGAGAGAGAAAGAGGAAAGAGCAGAGATACAGGAGAGAGAGAGAGAGGAAAGAACCGAGAGAGAGAGACAGAGAGAAGAGATAGAGGGAGGAAAGAACCGAGAGAGAGAGAGAGAGAGAGAGAGAGAGGAAAAAGCAGAGATACAGGGGGGAGAGAGAGAGAGAGAGAGAAAGAAAGAGAGAGTGAGAGAGAGAGGAAAGAGCAGAGAGATACAGGGGAGAGAGAGAGAGAGAGAGAGAGAGAGAGAGAGAAAGAGAAAGAGAGAGAGAGAAAGAGAAAGAGAGAGAGGTGTATATTAATGATGTCATTTAATGAAGTGTGTATATGGGATATACATGAGGGAAAATAAGTAAACAATAAATGAGTTGATGACACATAATATGGACATAAGCAAGAAAAACTATATGTTCTCTCTCTCTCTGCCTCACCTTTATTTCTCTCTTCCTTTCTCTCTTATACACTCTTTTTCTCCCTTTTGTCTCTCTTTCTCTCTCTCTCTCTACATCTCTTCTATCTCTCTCACCCTCTCTCTCTCTCTCTCTCTCTCTCTCTCGGATTGATCAGGGAGCTGCTATTTTTCGCTCGGCTCCATGGCCTTTAAAGAAACCTCTCAATTTGTTCTTTCACTTTGTCCATCATAATTAACACTCCACTGCTTCTGCCTGACAAACACACACACACACACACACACACACACACACACACACCCACACACACTGAAAGACTCAGTTTAGTCTTTGTTAGTAAGCAGAGCTGTGGTCATTCGTTGACCACATGTACAAGCAGACTGATGGAATGTTTGTGGACGAACGAAGGAGAAGATATGGAGGACTCCCATTAGGTTTAGGATCTCGTCCACTTCAGCAGAGCACTGGGCAGTGAAAACCAGTTCACCAGCATTCACTGCACCTAAAACCAGCGCTGTGTCTAGACTGCAGGTTATTCTGGGTACACTGTGCACTGTGGGGGGCACAAACCAGCCGGGTGGCTTGTTTTCTGAAGGGACAGACAATTCTGCATTTAGGACAGAAAGCTGTATCTTCTTTTATCGGAATCCTTAAACAAGGGAAAAGTCCAACCAGGCACAATTAATGGACACGTTTTTATCTTTTCAGTATTGAAATTTCGCACTCTTGCATGTGAGGCTGAAAAACTACAGGCTTTGTTTGTTTGTTTGTGTTTTTGGTTTTTTTTTTGCATCATCAGCGCAACTTAGCTAGATAACACAAGCCTAGATAGCTAGATAGCCTGCAGGCTAGATAGCTAGATAACACAAGCCTGCAAAGTTATGAGCTGCACATGTGTTTATGGACATAATCCATTATTATTGGAGTATTATACTGTTACACTATACACAGTACTACGCAAATGTCTTGAGCCACCCCTCATTAACTCATATTGTCCTTCCAAAGATCCAGACTTCCTTGTATTTTAATGTGATCTTGAGGAACAGTTCTCCAGGCTTCCTGAAGGACTTTCAGAGTCTCTCATTTCCAGTCCAGTCCCTGAACCTGACCAGTTTCAGAG
>JBBPCY010000028.1:6070939-6080940 GCA_037974405.1 Brachyalestes nurse | reverse complement strand
TGTTTCTATCCATGTCTCTCTCTCTGTCTATCTCTTTCTTTTTTTCTCTCTCTCTCTCTGCCTACACCTCTCTCTCTCTCTCCCTACCTCTCTCATCTGTCTCTCTCTCTCTCCCTACCTCTCTCTTCTCTCTCTCTCTCTCTCCCTACCTCTCTCATCTGTCTCTCTCTCTCTCTCCCTACCTCTCTCTTCTCTCTTCTCTCCCTCTCTCTCTCCCCCTACCTCTCTCTCTCTCTTTCGTTCTCTCTCTCTCCTTGTTTTTATTCGTTTACCCCTCCAACTGTTTTGCCAGTTTCCCATAGTCCCCTGCTTTGGCTCCTCTTGGCATTTTGAGCGGGAACAGAAGGTGCCGGTATGAATTATTCTGACTGACACTCCGGATGACACTGAAACTGGGCGGCTGTCCGGTTTCTGCTGGAGGTTTAATTACAGCATCGTACTGAGTGTGGATCCACACACCAGTTGGTTAAAAATGTCCACGAGGAGAGAGCGCAAGCAGGTCCGGATTAAAAAACCGAGGAGATTCCGTCCACTGTCTGGCTGACGTCGCCTCCAGAGCGAGGGAACAGAGAGGGAAAAAAGAGAGAACTTTAGAGGAAAAAAAAACTTTCCTCCCTTGCAGCTTTGAGTGTCACTACATGACAAATTCTCTTCAATCGCTCCAATCCAGGAGCAGCACACACATCTAAAGAGTGAGACCAAGCAAAGCAGGGCAGGCAGTCCACACACACACACACACACACACACATGTACACACACACACACTATACACACATACACATGCACATACCCACACACATACACATACACACACACAAACACACACACATATAAACACACACACGTACACAGACATACACACACACACACATACCCACACACACACACACACATACCCACACACACACACACACACACACACACATACACATACACACACACAAACACACACACATATACACACACACAAACACACACACGTATGCACACACACACATATACACACACAAAGAAAGAAAGAAATATAAAAAGAAAGAAAGAAACAGAGACAGAAATAGAAATAAAGAACAGGATGGGGGTGAAGACTTTGACCTCCTTCATTTAGACCAGAGAATTAAACAAATAATGGAATCAAAAAATAAATAAAAAATAAAAGTGAAAAAGGTCACTAAGGCCCCTCCCCCAATTAACACAAACAAGGCCTTGATTGACACTGCATTTCTTCTCAAATCCAGAAACATTGTGCTGTAAAGGGGCATTTGTAGAAATGAAATTCAGCTCCTGTGTGGTGTGATGTTTCAAGGGCTGTGTTCTTCTCCTCTGATATCAGTCTGAAACAAAACACACTCAGAGCGCCAGGCCTGGAAACACCACAGACAAACAAACAGACAAATAAAACTCAAAATAAAAACCAAAAGAATGAAATTGAAACCTCAGAGAACTCAGAAATGAGTGTGTGAACAGGACCCTCCATGAAGACCACACCACAAACCCACTCAGGGACAGAGAGAGAGAGAGAGAGACAGACAGAGAGCGAGAGAGAGACAGACAGAGAGACAGACAGAGACAGAGAGACACACAGACAGAGCGAGAGAGAGAAAGAGAGAGAGTGAGATGTCATATCTCTTGTCTCCCCCTGAGATCAATTGTACAAACTTCTCCATGAGCACTCCCCTTTCGCCTGAACAGGCTCACACACAGACGATCGATGTGTGTGTGTGTGTGTGTGTGTGTGTGTGTACAATCATGGAGAATGGAGTTAGCGAATGATATGGGGAGGAGGTGGAGGAGGTAGAGAAGTGGCTGGGGGAGATAAGAAATCCAGCACATCAGATATGCTTAAATGTCACACGGCCAAACACTCTCTCCCTCTCTCTCTTTCTCTCTCTCTCTTTCTCTCTCTCACTCGCTCCATGTTGTCAAATACAAAGCTATCTTTCTCCTCCAATCACTCCCTCTCTCTCCCCTTCTCTTCCCGGCACCTCGCTGAGCAATAAAGAGATTTTATCTCTCAGTCAGTCTTCATAACACTGGCCTCCGAAGCAAATAAAAACATTATGTATGACCCCGAGCGCTTCGGCTCTCCGGCTCAACGGACCACGGCGCACAAATACAGACGTTCCAAAACGTACAAACAGGCTTTCAGGGGCTCCCGAGTGGTGCGGCCCTCTAAACGCCGGACCAGGAGGTCACAAATTAAAGTCAAATTTATTTCTATAGCCCACTGTCATATACAAAGCTCTTTCAATGCACTTTACAGTAACAGAATAAAAAGCATAAAAATAGTAGGGGGTACAAAAAAATAAAGGAATAAATGAAATAAAAGAGTGCGTAGAATATCAATAAGAGCAGATTAAAAGTGCAATAGAAGTGCAGACATTTAAAAGAAGGAGGAGGGGAATGTAGGGAAATTTGAAAAGTAGAATAGTAGAAATTGATGGGCGGTTGGTTGGATAGCATAGTGGATAAACACCATTTTCTCCACTAGCTGAGCAGCTCCTGCAGATATAAGAGACCCACCAGGAACCTTAAACATATCTGAGATGCATTTAGGGCCCAAACAATTGAGTGACTTGTACACTATAAGCAGTGCTTTGAAATCAGTGAACTGGGGTCAGTGTAAGGACCTGAGAACTGGAGTAATGCTCTTCTTGGTTTTGGTTAGAACTCTAGCAGCAGCATTTTGAATAAGTTGGGACTTTTTGGGGAATCCCAGTGAAGAGAATGTTGCGATAGTCAACCCTGCAGGAAATAAATGTGTGGATAAGTCTTGTTTGGACAGAAAATCTCCATAGGACACATTATTCTCTTTAAGAATTTGACCCAGAAACATTAAAGCCATCTCACCAGGAGGCCAAGAGAGAGTAAATAGCCTCGTGGTGCATTCTATTTAAAGTTGGAAGTCTGAATTTCCAAGATCCTATTAGAAAATTAACTGTAACACCACCTGAAGTTGAATTTCTGACTTGGAAAGTTGGAGGAACCTCAATAACACCAGCCACAAGGTTCTGGTGACAGCTGTTATGTGCATAAAGAGTAGTTAAAGCATAAGGACTGTTTATTAGCACTTCTGTCTTATTTACAGACCTGTGCAAAAGTCTTAGGCAGCTGTGAAATTAATATTAAAAAACAATTTTGATGAGCAGTGAGTGTTTCTTTCACATGAAAGTTACTAAATATATTAAATAAAACTAAACAGAATAAATACAAATAACATTCCACAGTAAAGAGTGATTGTATGTTCAGTATATCAGTGTGTTCTTGGTGAAGTCCATCAGAAACCTGGTTTGACTTGATCAGTCCTTCATTAAATTAAATCAGGAGCTGCTGATGGCTGGAGGAACCGAGGAGGAATCTGGAACCGAACCTGTGTTCTCCTCACCAGCTCACACACTATCAACTACTTTTATACAAACTAAACAAATCTTGATACTTTTTACTGCTTTCTTGGTTGCTTGCATGTATTCTAATGTTAACTTTGTTAGCAGAAAGACACATTCAGTTTCACACGCTGAGAAAAATGGTTTGAAATCTGTATAGACCTTTGCACAGTACTGTATGTCTCACTGTATGTCTCACTTGCTGTCCATCATTTATCTGTGGATGTGTTTGTATACACAGTAAACACAGTATAATGCACTAACAGTATAGCTAACCTGGATAGAACCTGCCCAGAGGAAGATTTTGCTTTTCAACAGTCTTTTCTTTGTCTGATCAGAAATAAATCTTCTTATTTGGATATTATTGAGTCTGACGTGCTTCTCCTAAACCCCCTTTAGGAGAAATAAGAGGCAAAAGAAAAAAATCAACTTAAGACACAAGTTATTGTGCCGTTCTCATTGGTTTCTCATGGATCACAAAACTGTCTGACTTTGGGAGTCGAGACTTGAATTTGATCACTAAGACAGATGTTCAGACCCATTTATAAGAAACCAAGTTTTCTTTTTGGATCTTCTGGTTTATCTGAAGATCAGAGCAGTGAGAGAAAAGAAAGAGTGCTTTAAGATCTTAAATTGGGATCAGAGATTAGAGGAAGGCTCTTTCTCAGGAGCTGAATTTAGAAATAGGGAGCAAAAGAAAACATCAGCTCAAGACAGACGTTCTTCTGTTGGTCTCATCAGCTTCTCAGTTTTTTCTCTTTAAAGAAATGGATTGTGATTAGAGGGTAACGCTCTTTTGGTGAGCTGGAAAGAAGTTCTGATAACACATAGGTCACTTTTCCACTGAGCTGAAGGTGCGTTCAGATGCTTTATCCTGGTTTCACACAGCGACCAGCCACACCCTCTAACGAAGCTCCGCTTTGGTTCTTCAGACACACACTCTAATGAAGCTCCGCTTTGGTTCTTCAGACACACACTCTAATGAAGCTCCGCTTTGGTTCTTCAGACACACCCTCTAACGAAGCTCATCTTTGGTTCTTCAGACACACCCTCTAACGAAGCTCCGCTTTGGTTCTTCAGACACACCCTCTAATGAAGCTCCTCTTTGGTTCTTCACATCCTCTAATGAAGCTCATCTTTGGTTCTTCAGACACACACTCTAATGGAGCTTGTCTTTGGTTCTTCAGACACACACTCTAACAAAGCTCCGCTTTGGTTCTTCAGACACATCCTCTAATGAAGCTCCGCTTTGGTTCTTCACACCCTCTAATGAAGCTCGTCTTTGGTTCTTCAGACACATCCTCTAACGAAGCTCCGCTTTGGTTCTTCAGACACACACTCTAATGAAGCTCGTTTTTGGTTCTTCAGACACACACTCTTGCGGAGCTCGTCTTTGGTTCTTCACCAAAAATGTGTTGCATAAGTAGAAAATGAGTCGAGATTACTGAATTTTCTTTCCCGGTGGCTTTTTGATGTTTTGAACTGAAATGCCGTCAGCTTGAATATGACCTCATTCTCAGCTCTGACTTCCCAATTCTGATGTAAATGGAACACGGGATCTCTCTGGATGGGTGGGATGGTCCTCCCCCTCCCCTCACGGGCGGATGCCAATATAGTCCTCCTTTCCATCACCAACAGATGCCCATGTGGGTATCTGTCAGCTAATATAATAGAATTGGTGGTTAGTGTTCTCCTCCAAGCGTAGTGAGGCATCCAGTCATGTTTCTTTAGTGGCAGTTCAAAAAGACGCAGTGGTGCTTTATATGTTGTCATGTGATTAAGCCGTTCAGCTAGTAGATTGACTAAACTGATGAGAAAAAACGTTTAAATTGATTTTAAAAATATTGGACATTTATTGGACTTTATTATACTATACTATGTGGTCTATACAGCATACTATACTATTGTACACTATACTATACTATACTATACTATACTATACTATATTATGTGATTAACAGTACACCTATCATTTAAACTGAGATAAGAAACACTGTATAGGGCCAGGTTGTCAAACTCCAGTCCTGGAGAGCCGGTGTCCAACACAATTTGATGGTTCTCCTACAGAAACACATTCACTAAACGTGACAATTAACTGGCGAAGTGAACCAGGTGTTTCTGAGCAGGGAAATCACCAAAACGTGCTGGACCACGGCCCTCCAGGACTGGAGTTTGACAAACCTGGTATAAAGAGACATAAAGAGACATCATCTTAATAGAAAGAGAGTGTATTCTGACCAAAGATAAGTCTCAACAGTTTAATCATAAATAGGGAGATTTTACACAAAGCACTTGGAAAGAACTTGTTTTTGAGTGAATGCCAATCAAAATATTTTTCCATATATAATACCACCAAAACCCACCGAAACTAACGATCATTTCTAGCGGAGGTCATCACCGCTCACTGCCGAGGCATCACGTTCCAGATTTCAGCACGATCGCTAATTGGCACGGATCTGCATCTGAAGCAATTATCAGCAGTGACACGAGGTTGTCAAGGCCACAGGGAAGAGCCCCTGCTGTCCCCGAGCCGCTTGCTTTTTTCTCCTCAAAGTGACATTAAATCAGCGCTTCCACTCCAGAGTAATACTCTTCATGGTGCGGCGAGCAGTTTATTAGTAATCTATAGCCGTATGAGCTCCTCAACCCACGTCCCACTCGCCGGGTGTTAAATGGCTCCTCGTTCTCTCTCTGAAAGGTCAGGTGGGTCCTCCGTCGCTGGCAGTTCGATGCTGCCCCCACCAATTCACAAAACCTCCTCTTCGTTAAGTGGTTTATCAACTAAATGAGGTTTTTCCCATGCTTTACTTCTCATCCCTGCACTCTTGCTGTCTTGTTCGGTCTTTATCCAACTACCACTCTTTCTTTAGAGTTTCTTTATTGTCAGGTCAATGACAGGCGAGCACCTAAAAGTATCAGTAACATTTAAACCCTGTCATTATTCAACAAACAACACAATTGCCTTCCTCTTACTATCCCTTTAAAGTGGCACTGAAGAGGAAGTGCTGAATGCAAGATGTGGTGGCTGTTTTTTCCACTGGTGTGGACGGTGAGTCAAAATTGATTGAGTTTGCCTGGTAATCCAGGTTCTTTATAACACAGTGAATGTTATAAAGAGCTTTGGGGCTTCATATCTCCAGCAGACAAATGGCAGTGGAGTGGATTTCTTGTGCTTGCGTACCTTTATCAAGAATTTGCCTGTTAGATAAGATGTACTAATCACATTAATTCTTAAATATTTCAGTTTCTGCTTATACGGCTGTCTGTGTATCTCCTCTCTGGATCCAGCATAACGTCCACTCTAGATCAGCGACTCCTGAGCTCTTTTGTAACTCGACTGGTTTTGCTTTTATGGAGTGTTTTGTGATTAAAGTTATTACTGACAAGAGCTGATTTTAATCCAGGATTAATCTGTAGTTTTTTGTAAGACTGGCAGTGTGTGTGTGTGAGTATTTACAGTCTGACAGTAATAACCATGCACTGGTTTTAATCCAGTATGAATCTGCAGTGTGTGTGCTTTTTACAGTCTGACAGTAATAACGGAGGAAGGATTGGCCTTCAGTAATTGCTGTAAAAGCTCCCTCAGTAATAATAGCCCTGTTCTAATTCACCTCCCACTAATGGAATAACAAAACCCGCTGATATACATTGCTGCACTGTGTGTTGTGGTGGTTATTGGACGTGTCCTTGTGGCTTAACGCTGAACATTTGCCCTTTTAATTTGAGATATCTGTGGGAGTTTGGAGAAATTACACAGATAATTTGTCCCAAACCAGACAGCCAGGCAAATTAAGGAAAACTATATTGCATGACCTGTGCTGGTAAACCTAAACCTGCTCTAATGGTGCTTTAGTGATCATATATCCCAGGCCTCTCTCCACTCTAACACACCTGACCTGACTCATGAAGGGTCTGAAAATGACCAATAGGCTAAAGCAGGTGTAAGGGCGGGGGAAACACTGAAATGTGCAGCATCCAGGGTCAGGACTAAGACCAGGAACCACTGCTTACCACTAATGAAGCCCCCGCAGTGACAGCAGTAAAGCTCTGGTCCACTGGTCCCGGGCCTCCAGGAGAGGGACAAGACCCTGGAGAATAGCACAACAAAGTTAAAGTTAGAGAAGACAATGTAACGTGTAGAAAGCTAAAGTGAGAGAGGAGGAGAATGCGAGAACACACCAGGGCAAAGTTAGAGAGGAGAAAGTACATTTCAGAGAGAGAGAATAAAGTGAAAAGAGTGTGTGTGAGAGAGTGAGAGAGAGCGAGAGGGAGAGCGAGTTGGATACAGTGGAATAGTCGGTATAATAGGCCCTGTCTTTTTGGGTTTTAAATGGAGGATTTGGCCTTCACGCCTCTCAGCGCCATTCTTCAGGAAAGCGGATTTGGGCTGCTGTGACGCCCATTATCCCGGGTCCCTGGCAGTAATCCGCCATATTCGCCCCTTAATAGGACCAGGCACCACGGAATGTTATGGGGGCAGGGGGCGGATACTGTGAGGATCAGGGGGGCAGAACCTGCACAGAGAGCCGCAGACACACCGGATGGACAGAAGCAGCAGCAAACAAAAATCCAATCCAGCTCCATACAGCCTCATACGGCTCTGATACAGACCCATACAGCTCCTTACAGCCTTATACAGCTCCATACAGCCTCATACAGCTCTGATACAGACCCATACAGCTCCTTACAGCCTTATACAGCTCTGATACAGACCCATACAGCTCCTTACAGCCTTATACAGCTCCATACAGCCTCATACAGCTCTAATACAGCTCCATACAGCTCCTTACAGCCTTATACAGCTCCATACAGACTAATAAGGCTCTGATACAGTCCCATATATTTCGTCCATCTCCATAAAGCTCCATACAGCTCCAGTACAACTCCAGTACAGCTCCATACAGCTCTGGTCCAGCTCTATACAGCTCCATACATATATTCCAGCTCCATACAGCTCCAGAAATCTCTTCAGGTTCGGGTCTAGATCCGTAGGGCTTTGTACAACTCCATGCATCTCTGGTCCAGTTCCAGTACAGCTCCATACAGCCTCATACAGTTTAGGTACAACTCCATAACACTCCAGTACAACTCCATACAGCTTCATATTGCTCTGATATAGAAGTCTACAGTAAAACTCTATACATCTCCAGTGCAGCCCCATAAAGCTTCACACAACTCCATACTATTTCTGTTCTTTCTTTTTCCTTCCTTTCTTTCCTTCTTTCTCTCATACATTTTTCTTCCTCTCTCAGTCTCACTCTTAGCTTGCCAGACCTTAATCGCTTTTCACATTTTCACCACTCTGATGTTTGTTTGTTCTCATTCTTTGGATTCTCTTCTCTTCGCTCCTTTCAGCATGAGGCTCCCTGTCATTCACACAGTGAGAGAGAGATTATTAAGAAAAGAAGAGAGCTCCTCAGTGAATGCCGTGGGTTTGTTGCTCGTGTTTGGCACTGTTCAATAACACACACACGCGCAAACACACACACACACACACACACACTCAAGGGGGTGAGGAGAGCAAGGCCGCTGTGTGGCTTAGACAGGATAAAGAAAAGAGAGCGAGAGACTAAGAGAGAAAGAGACTAGATGTACTTTAACACCACTTTCAGACGCATGTTGTACAGTTTTCAGGGCACAAGCATGAAAAAAAAACAGAATACACTTCTCCTACGTGTGTGTGTGTGTGTTTATTCGTTTACTGTCAGTGGCTGGTTATGCATCAATTTTCCTCCACATTTGAAACCAACACGTAACAGTTATTCAATTCACCAATTACCACAAATGGAGTTAATCAGTCAAGATGCGCCTACAGTTTTTGATTCTCTTGTTTAAAAATGGAGCTACAAGGCCATTAACACTAGAAACACTAGAAGTCAAGAGTAACCCAAATACAGAAAATACATAATCTAAACTTTTCTCAATCCACTCAAACGGCATTGAAATATCTGCCTGTGGAGGTGAAATTCTGTTCATTTTGTAGCTTGCAGTGAGTCACACTTGGTCCTAAACCACATCTATAAGTCTGTTTCACTTTAATGAAGTGCTAGATGTGGTTTGAGAGAAGCTTTGGTTAAGTATTTTTAGAGAAATAGTTGATTTCTTGGTGAAGTAGTTTTACAGAAAAGGGTGATAATTGAATTCTAATGTTTGTCTACGTGTCTTTGCTGATCAACCGCATCTGGAGTTTAAAGTGTAACTTGGTCTGAAAAGATGCATTGTTGAGAGATATCCTTTTCAGTAGTTGTGAACTTGGTGGTTAGATAAAAATATGGGTTTCAAACTTCTGGTGAAAAAGTGTTTAACCTTCAGAATAACACTGTTTAACTCTGGAGATCCAACCGGATCTCACGACTTTTCGCGCAGCCATCACGAAATACAATTTAATCAAAATACATGCTGCGATCACGATTTACGGCTTTTTTTCATGCTAGGACAACGTTTCACTTTTGGTGCTAGTACAACGCTTAACTACCCTGTATTTTGACACACAGTATCTGTGCTAACTGGTGACTGTTAGGGTGAGGGTTAGGGTGAGGGTTAGGTTATGGTTCGATTTAGGGTTAGGGTTAGGGTTAGGGTGTGGGGGGTTTAGGGTTAGGGTTAGGATTAGGGTGTGGG
>JBBPCY010000028.1:6037312-6059512 GCA_037974405.1 Brachyalestes nurse | reverse complement strand
GAAGGTAACAAGTAACGAGAACCTTGATAGAAATGTAGTGAAGTGAAAAGTACGGTTTTGTCTTTCAAATGTAGTGAGGTGAAAGTTATAAGTTTAAAAAAAAGACTACTCAAGTAAAGTACAGATACTCAAAAACTGTACTTAAGTACAGTCCTCAAGTAAATGTACTTCCACCTCTGGACACAAAACATTGTGCAATTATATAAGCACCATGTTCAGCAAACTCTGGAGAGTGAGAGAACCCTATTCAGCAGAAGACACCGACAAGGCGAGAGGAAAATGAATGGACTCAGTCTTACTGTTTACTTTAGCCTTGTCTCTGCCAACTCTTCCCTCCCCGCCCCCCTTCCCACCTCGTCCTCCTTTCCGTCATCAATCACTGTCACCCTTATGCCTCCCGTCCCTCCCTCCCTGCCTCCTTCACCCTCCACTCCATCCATCCATCCGTCCATTCGTCCAGTGGCCAATACTGAGGCAGCCCTCCAATTTAATTCCCCCATCTGTGGGGCGCTTGAGATATTAGCCCAGAGATGAGATCCGTGACCCTGAATACATGGGGAAAGGGGACGCAGGGGTCTTGAGGTTTTGGTGCCAGGCCACAGTCACGTTTCTCTCTTTTTCTTTCTCTCTCTCTCTCTCTCTCTCTCTTTCATTGGGTCCCAGAGTGGCAAGGCTAAATATTTGCCCTCTGCTTCTTGACCGTCTGGACATTGGCCTCTCTTTGCTAAGTGGCCGATATCGCCATCACACACACACACACACACACACACCTCGCCCCACAGCAACCACAGGCGTTGGCACGGAAACGAAGGCTGGCAGCCAGGGCCCGGGCGCGAAAAAGTTTGAGAGCGGCGCTTGGAGGAGGTCGCCAAAGTTCAGCGACCTGGAAAGAGACGGATCACGCATTCTTAAATACCTCTGAGCAGAGTGACTCAGAGTAACACACACACTCTCAAGCTCTCTCAGCCTCACACACACACACACCCCCCTCCTGCCCACTCTCATACACATGATGTTAATCAAATGTTTGGGGACACTTTTTTCAGTTCGGTTTAATACAATGAAACTTTTTTTTGGTAGTTTGAACCCAATATACTGACTTGGCCATTTAATTCAGTTGGAATTCTAATAAGGATCCACATAAATTGGCATTTGGTAACCAAACTGCTGCCCAAGTTACTCAGATTGGAATTAGACATGGCACATACTATACAAATCAGCTCCTAACACAAGCTTCCAGCATTATCATTAATAATTCCAAAACCTTTTTATGAAGCTTATGGAGCATGGCTGGAATGATGCAATGCTGTGAGAGAGGTTTTGTTGGTCAAATGTGTAATGGATAGATGTATTTACACTTTTATCACATGCAGCTAAAATATGTCTCAGATTTAAATCTGTTTTAGGTCCATTTACACCTGCATTCTCATGTGCATTATACTTATTCAGGTAGTCTTAGTGCATGAAATCTCCAGGTGTAAACAGCGTTATAAAGCATACAGGCCTCTTTCACAGAGCATATGCAACACGTTCGTCTCCTTGTATCAAAGGAAAGAGGGAGCAATACAGCATTTTATACAAATTTGTAGAAAGTAAAAAAACAATGTCACTACCACCATGTTTTTGGTGTAATAATTATTGTGATACTGACATCTGTTTCCCAAAACTGAAAAGCAATATATTGAATGCAAAAGCAAAACAAAGAAGCAAAAGAGGGAACTACCTCTGTCAGAAATTTCCTGACTGGTTAGAAGCTCTGCCCTGTCTGGTCCATGACCTGTTTACAATACACAAATGGTATAAACTGGTATGAATGGGCCCTCCTTCTCTCAATGAAAAAAGGCATCAAAATAAGGTGTTATCTTTAGCATCCGTAGCATGTTTCTAGATGTTACCAAGTTAAAGCCAGTTATTTTTTCCTCCTGTGGACCCAAGTTAAGATGGGGCTGATTTACAGCTAGCCCAAGCTGTAGATACACACAGTATGACCCCATGTACAAACAAGAAAATAAATGTAATTATTAGTTAAAGTATAAGTTACACTCGATACATGGTGACGGAGAAGCAGAATTTACAGTTTCACTATTACAGGTATATGCAGCATTACGTGTCTTGCCCAAGGACTCTTATTGATGTCATGCTATTTTAGTATTATTACTCACTATGTCACTCTTACCACCATTCATGAGAAGCTCCACTTTACTACAGTAAAGCTAATAGTGCTTATAGGGTTTGCTGTATTAGTTTGGACCAAACAAATGCTGGTGAATAATGATGTACAGGGACATTTAGGATTGCTGAGGACTCTTTGAATATTTTACTGGAAAACAAAGTGAGATGGCTCACCATTAAACAGCCTCCCCAGTCAGTGTTGTGCACGAACACATTCAATGAATGGCGTTCATTGAACGCGTTCTTATTTTTCGTGAACTTTACAAATTATGAACAGGGACGTGAGTGACGTTTACTCTCTCGAGAATGAACGCAGTTCAGGTTTTACCTTTTTAATGATTACAGGCTAGCATGGTGGTGCTTCCAGTTCAGACGTTCCTGCAGAAGGCAGTTTGTTTAAACATTTGAGTGCGTTTTTTGAAGAAATCGATGTAGATTTAGAGGGAAAACCACGCGTTTACTTTTAGTTATGTTCTTTTCTGAGCACTTTAAATGATCTTGTGTTGCATTTTAGGCAGCAGATACTGTTTGTTTACATTTTGTGTTAATATTGTCTGAATAAAATTTCCATAAACCGTATACCTGCACCTCGTTTTTTTCACTTTCAGCATAACATGATGCCTTGCTTAAGTGGTAAGATCTATTCTCAACTTCAAAATTGGTTTTTAATGTAACTTATGTCTGTGTTTGTTCAGTGGTATGCCAGATAGAAGGAGAAGATTGAAGCAGGTTCAGATAGAAGAACGTTGAATTGAAAATGTAAAAAAAAATGAAATAAAAATAACTATGAACATGAACAAGTTCATTTTTATTTGAATGAACTAAACTTTGAACAAGTTCTTTTTCAGTGTGAACTGGCACAACACTGTCCCCAGTGCTGAAACATCCACATGCCTGGGGGGATTCAGTACTGTCAGCTAGACTTAGCTAGCATAAAAAAATGCCCAATTAAGGTTAAATAGGTCAGATAATTAAACTGATTCCTTGTATCATAATAGATTAAGTCGACATGCCAAGGCCCATCACATCAGTATATTATGCATTTCATTTACACTGTACCTTTTATTGTGCCAGCTCTTCTTCCAATGTATGGAATCGAGTCTTGGAATCAACCATCAGTTCCCACGACTTGGAAACAAAATCAGAATCTTGGAATCAGGATCAATACACCAACTTACTCATTTGAAAGCGAGGCAAACTTTTAATGGAATGTGTATAAATACACATACACACACACACACACACACACACACACACTCACTCATGGAAAGCATAATTTTGATGTTATTGAGGCATCATGGATGAAAAGAGGAAGCAGAGACCCAACAAGGGAGAGAGGGAAAGAGGAGACGGAGAGATAGAGAGACACAGATCGCTCCCCTCGGATCCTAACACCAGCACCGCTGCCTGAATATTCATCACTCCATCATTACCCTCTTTCCTCCATCCCTCCTCCACGCGGCTCCCTTTTAATTGTCATAATTTCATTTAAAACCTCTCACTGGTGGGAGTGGTGGAGGCACACATCTCTGGACACACACACACACTCAGTCAGAAGATGGCTGGTGTAGGAAGCTCTATGCAGTCACTCGTTCTGAACCTTGCATGGCCTCTCTGAGCCAGCTGAGACGACTCTGTCACACACTCTCCCACAGGAGCTTCCACACACTCGACCCCGGCCCATCCTCCCATACAGAGAGCGAGAGAGTGTGCGCGTGTGGGCTTACACAAATGTTTCCGTCTCTCGGGCTCTTCCATCATCGCACTTCTCCTCATCTCCACTAATTAGCTCCTTATCGCTCTCTCTTCTCTGTCACTTCTCTCATCTGGCTCCGTCTCTCCATCTTTACTCACACAGCCTGCTCCCAGTACACCTTACAGAAATGCAAAACTCCTCTTCTGAGGCTGCTGTGTGTGTGTGTGTGTGTTTGTGCCCACTGTCCCAATGCATTCAGCTCCCATTAGCTGAATTCCATATGCAACCTCTCCAATGGCAGATAATAACAGAACAAACACAAACACACTTTGGGGGACTTGGCCAAAAAAAATTATATATTATTACAGGCCATAATTTAAGGGCCACCCCTCAGATAAAAAAGGTACGTTACTCTTTCAACATTTCATTACAAGAACAAATGTAACACTTGCCAGTGTTGAAGTGTAATGTAACAGTATACACTGTAAATCGGTTAAACAGATGTACAAGTTTCATCAGAATAACCACTCTCTCCTTCATCACAGCAACACAGATTCACCACATCTTTTCCAGCAATTTTTGGAAATAACCCAGCACCTTTTCAGGCTTCCAAACAGTTCTGTCCCATTTACTGGACACTCATTTAGACCTTGTCAGTCCAGCTCATCCCTGCAGCTCAATGGGAGAAAGATCCGGAGACTGGGGACACGAAGACATCATTCCCAAAAGTTTTTGCTTTTGTATGGACTTGGTATCATTTTGGCACAGTTCTGAAGAATGTTTGGGATCATTATCCTGTTGAAGAATGAAAGTTTGCCCAATGATACCTAAACCAGATGGAACTGAGTGTTACTTTTCTTTTTTTCATGATCAACACAAGCAGCAGGTCAGGAAAACCTGCCACAAACTTTTCCTTCATTTTACTGCAACTGATTTCATAATGTGATTTACTGTCATTCGTGTATCCACATATTGCTCAGTATGAGCATTTTTTTTTCATTCCAGGAAAGACCTGGGCTGTGTCCCAACAACCTTAAACCTGGCCCACCCCTGAAAGTTTCGCTCCACTTGCTTGGCAGCTCCAGTTCAAAACTAAAGAATCGAAAACACAGAGCAGACTCGTCCTGGCTGAGCGGCTACATTTGGAGTGAGGCTGTAAAACCAGTGTGTAAATGAGGTTTTTGCGTGAGCCATCGCTGTGATAGGAACGCTGCAGTGGGAAGATGGGTCATCACTGTGATAAGACAAGATGGGCGACAAACAATGAGAGCAGAGAAGGGCAAGGAGGAGCAGGAGAATGGAGAGACAGGCCAGATAAGCAGGGGCGGCGCGGAGAGGCCGACAGCGCGGGTGAGAGCTGTCATGGCGAGAAGAGCAGGAGAGGAGGCGCGATAACCCCTGGACTGGTGGAGCGCTTCATACACCATGGAAACGGCCGCACTCGACCTTCTCCGCTTCCATTGTCCATCCGGAATGTCTTTTATATGGAGCGCTAACAATAGCGTGGCTGACACACACACACACACGCACACAAGTCCTCAAATACCCTCAAACACACTTGTTTAAAGAGTGGACAGCTCTTAAAATATCCTGGACACGGAGGCCGGGAGTCCTGATCTGCCTCTGTATCAAAGTCACTTTAAAAGTGTTTAAACAGTCATAATCTAATAACTGGCCTGGAATTATATACATTTACAGTGAAGTTATATAGTAACCCTCCGTATTCCTTCAGTAGCACAGATTTCCAGTGGAAAATATGAAGCATTCTGAGAGAAACAGTACCCACAGCTTTGGGACCTGACCTGACCCGACCTAACCAGACCGGATCCGGCCGGACTGGATGGGTACTGCTAAAATTAGAACTCCTTCCTTAATTCAAATTAATACCCAAATCAACTGTGTAATAACATTGATCTCCCGAATTAAGTTCTAATAAAACTAGCAGATTAAAGTTCCAATAAACCGAAACAGAATAAAGTAGAATCTAGAAATAATTTCGAATAAAATTCACATCCATAATAAAGAACTGATTATCCAGAAAAGAATTCTAATGAAATTAGTATCTAGAATTGAGTTCTGATCAAAGTAATATCCAGAACGTTTTTCTAAAAATTATCCAGACTGAAGTTCTAATAAAATGAACATCCAGAATAACGTTATAATAAAATTAGTATACATAATCTAATAAAACTGATATGCAGAACCGGTCCTGATGTGCCACTGTATTAAAGCCAGTGACAATAAAACAGTGTCTGGACCCGACCTGTAACCACAGATTTGAGACCTGACCCAACTTGGCTGGGCTGATAAACTTGAAACCCCTAAAATTAATGTTTAGAATGGAGTTCTTATAAATCAGTGTTAGGTAAAAGATCTAGAATTAAGTTTTAATACAATTAATATCTGGAATTAAGTTTTAATACAATTAATATCTGGAATTGAGTTTTAATAAAATTGTATCTATATTGAGATTCTAATTAACATCTATAATGAAGTTGAAAATTTATATCTAAAATTAAGTTCTGACAAAATCAACAGGAAGTTAATCCGGATCTCTTTTTTTTCAACTTAATCAAAAACTAAAATAAACATTGAAAACATTTACATTTCAGTTCCTGTATATTTTCAGTTTACTGTAAAAAAAGTGAGTAGACTGAAAGTCAGTGTGTTGGTGTGTTGGGACTATTGTCCATTGTTGTCTATATGAAATAAACACACATTTAATTAAAATAAAAACAATGCAGCGTCATCTTCAAACTTCTGCACATTTTTGCACAGTGTGTACGACTGAATAAAGGTCTTGGGTTGCATTAAGGACACAGATCAGCATCCTAATGCCTGCATATACACACACACACACACACACACACATATATACACACGCGGACTGCAAGTTCAGGTCGGGGTTTGAGTTTGTGTCACATTCAGATTTGGACGCAGCAGCGGGGACAACTGACTCCCAGGGGTCTTCAGAGTGGGTGAGATGGAGATCTTTTTGCATGTGTGTGTGTGTGTGTGTGTGTGTGTGGGTGTGTGTGTGTGTGTGTGTGTGTGCGTGCCTGTGGACTCGGTTGTGTAGAAGCCCACTCGCCCCCTGGCTTCTGTCACTTTACATCAATCTGTGTCCCCTTGATAAAAATAGTGGCGCGTGGCCCTCAGCCAGGCAGAGTGGCATCATGGGCCGTCCACCCAGGACCCTCAGCCTGCGAGGGGTTTCCAGCAGCGCTCACTCACACTCTCACACACACACACACTCATATCCCTGCCCTCCAGCTCCTTCTCTTTCAACAGCCAAGGGTCTACTTTTGGCTTCTAAAGTGTGGCTGATGAGGGGGGGTGGCTCTAGCCCACTCTCTTACACAGAATTGCTGCAAAAGAGGAGAAATAAATCATCGGAAATCTATTCAATATATCTACTGTCTCTTATGATATTATATATATCAATAGATCATCATATTTATAGACATTATGACACGTAAAATGCTTCTGTTGTCATGGGTTAATGTTAATATTGTCAATCATATAACTACTGACAGAGTGTCAGTTTTAGTTGTTTTCATTGTAATCAAAACAATATTAATATGTATGCATATAATTTTACTTCCCTTAAGAAATAATGCTTGAAACAAACCAAGTGATCTGCTATTAGATTAATGTTCTTTTGCTAGATAATATTAAATATAAATAAGTAATTAAATAAGTATGTTACATACTCTACCAGTTGTATTCTTGTTGAGCATAGGAAATTTAGTTACAAATGAAAAAAAAAATTAAGTTTTTTTTATAAGATGAAATAATCTGTAACAGTGCATGTCTGACATCCTATTAACTCGTTGTGTAGTGAGTCAAATCGTACGCTAACGGTCAAAGGTTTTAGAACACCACAATTTTTCCATCTTTTTACAGAAATTCAAGCAGTTCAAGTCCGATGAATAGCTTAAAATTGTACAAAGTTAAGTGGTAGTAACTGCTAGAGGTAAAAAAAAAAAAAGGTAAAGTTACCAGAAGTGGGAAATAAGGTACATTTCAGAATTACAGAATTACAGTCGACCCCCGACATTGTGATGTGGTAAGAAGAATTATAGTTTAAACCCTAAATATGCCCCTAAATATGCCAAAACACTTAAAGGGGACCTATTGTGCAAAACTCACTTTAGTTATAATAGGTCTATGGGCTATATAAAACATATAAAACAAAATATGTTTTGTAGCCCATAGACCTATTATAATTAGTTTTTTTAAGTGAGTTTTGCATAATAAGTCACCTTTAATTTTATTTAAAACTCAGCTTAATACATTACCCTTAAAAAAATGTAAAGGTAAAACCGCATCCGTACTGTACAGCATAAATACTGTAATAAATTCATCTAACTTACAGTAATAAAAATACAGTAAAATGTATGGTTAATCACCAATAATAAATTATATTGTTTGAAGACAATGATGATGATGATAAATTAGCTGTGCAGCAGGTGCAGTGCTTTGTGTTTTCTTGACAGTACTAAAAATGTTTAGTTATATTTTTTTAAATTATTTTATTTATATTTATTAATATTATTTTATTAATATTTATGTGACAAAATTAGTCAGTTAGTCAATTTTTCTTAATAATTTAGCACTAAAATGCTTGAAATATGATATATTGCCAAGAAAAAAGCCAAAAAATGTGAGGATATCTGCAGTTTCCACAACTTAGTTTGGTTCTGAGAAAAAATCCGCGAACTCTGAACCACGACTTTGCGATAGAAAACTGTATACAAAAAAACCTTCCGGTCCATGGCCTCGATAGCGCTTTTGTGCTCTATGCTGGCTTCATATTTATCAAAAACCAGATAAAAATGTTTAGCCCCCATATTGTACACACACTTTTAAGTATTTTAAAGGGGACCTATTATGCAAAACTCACTTTAAAAAAAAAAAACAAGTTATAATATGTCTATGGGCTACAAAACATGTTCATGAAGTTCTTTGAACAAAATCACTCTCACATAAAGAGAAATCACCAGGTTTATTCTTCACAGTTTCAGTCCCGTTCAAAACACACCGTTTCAGGGCTCTGTCCCTTTCATGCAAATAAGCTGTTGCTGGCCACGCCCCACCATGCCATGCTCCACCCACTCCTTACGCTACTCGTAACGAAATGAAACTTAACTACGATAGAAACACAAAAGTCATTATTTGAAAGTACTTACATCTCCCTCATCTGCCACGACGCTGAAGTTAGCTCCTTATTCACAGCTCCTTATTCCAATTTTCCGATTCACCTTAATTACTTAAGGTGGAACTTTTTAAGGTGGAATGAAACAAATTGTTGCTGGGACACGGTCATCGAAAATGAAATGGAGCCACGCAGGCCTTCTGTTTTCTTTGTCTGGGAGAAAGTGGAGGGATTTGTGTTGTTCTTTGTAGAAACAACACAACACCTCGTGAGTGAGCTGTCTCTGCCTGTAGCCGTAGCACTAGCAGACAAAATGGCGGATCTTCAACTAATCTAGTGGGCGTGGTCTCAACAGAGGAGAGGCGGTTCTGTGCAAATTGCCCCCAGTGGGACGTCACACTGGGGCCTCTTTCCAAATGGCATGTTTTGAACGGGACCCAAACTGTGAAGAATAAACCTGGTCATATCTCTTTATGTGAGAGCAATTTTGTTCAAAGAACTTCATGAACATGTAGCCCATAGACCCATTATAACTAAAGTTAGTTTTGCATAATATCCTTTAATAGGATTACAATAGATTTTTAAAACTGTTTTCCTGTAGATCTATAGACTTTCTGTAAAAGTGTATGTAGTATTGCTATAGTTTTGTAAAGAATTATCTTGTAGAATTATCTAGCATTAGTAGAGATCTGTAGCATTTTTGTAGAAATATCTATTGTATTACTATAGATCTGTAGAATTCCTGTAGAATTGTTTGCAGTGTTATTATAGGTCTGTAATTTCAGATTTTTAAAAGGGTTACAATGGATCTGTAGAATTTCATGTAGATTTTTGTAGTAGAACTGTAGATATATAGAATTTATGTAGAAGCATTTGTATTATTAATATAGGTCTGTAGAATATATAAATAATATAGTATTTCAACAGATATGTATAATTTCTGTAGAAATGAAACAGTTGTTCTATGGATCTGTAGAGGTTTTTGTAGTATTACTATAGATCTGTAGCATTTTTGTGGAATTTTTGTAGTATTGCTATGGATCTGTAGAATTTCTTTAGAATTTCTTTGTAGTGTTACTTTAAATCTATGGAATTTTGGAGATTTTGTATTTCTATAGATCTGTATCATTTCTGTGGAAGTGTTTATAGTATTACCATATTATTATATATATATACAATTATATATTGTTTGTAGTAGCACTACAGCAGTCCTGTTTAGGAGAACGGAAAGTGGATTTATATTGTTTGTAGAATCGCCCCTTCTGTGGGGACTTTATTGTGAAGCTGGTTGATAACTTTCCCCCATCCAACTTTAGACTGTTTGTATTTATTTATTAATAATGATTTTAATACATAACATTTTTAATTAAAAAAATTACTATTAACAATGGCTTACCTCTTGATTGGTCGGTGGGCGGGGCTGTATAAATCTCCTGCGCTCCGATTGGTCAACGGGCGGTGGTTTAAACCTCCCATGTGCTCTGTTTGGTTTGTGGGTGGGGTTTAAAGCCCCTGTGCACTCTGATTGGTCTGTGGGCGGGGCTGCGCGCTCAGATTGGTCGGTGGGCGGAGCTCCGCGGAGCGAGACTGCGCTGCCTCGCGGGAGAGTGTGAGAGAGTCGCGAGGACGGAGCGCGAGAGCTGCGCGCGCTCGAGTTCTGCACTGCGCTCGCGGACGGAAGCGCGCTCGCGGGTTCGGGTCTTTTCGGACCGGATAACGGAGAACCGAGGCGAGAACACGAACAGCAGCCCGCTCCGGAGTCCCGGGCCCGGTTCCGTTCTTCTGCTGGGTTGTTTGTTTTATTCTTTAAGGAAATAAGCGGCTCTCGCGCGCCAGGAGACCGTTGGGGAAAGTGGAGCGCGCGGCGGGTTCTCCACGGAATCGAACCGGATAACATCCCTGATTTAAAGCTTAGAACCAGAGAACCTGGGCGAGGAGACGGGGTTTACTGTGAATTAACGGACCGGAGACACTGTCACCCGGCTCGGCTCTAACGGAGGACACGTCTTCTCTTTTATTCTCTCTCCTGGAGGATTCTTCTCCTCTGTCCTCTCTCTGGGAGGATTCCTCTCTTCTCTCCTCTCTCCTGGAGGATTCTTCTCTTCTCTGGAGGATTATACGGGGTTCCGGGAGGGTCTGGACTCGGGGATGTCCGGGACGAGCGGAAAACAGGAGTAAAACGGGAGTAAAAGTGAGATTTGTTGAGGATTATCGGGTTTGGTTCCTCGGGGCGGCCGAACTGAATGTAGCGGCGCAGAGATTTATGGTGAGTTCAGTATGTTCATACACACACGCACACACTATACACACACACTATATACACACAGACTACACACACACACATACACACTATACACACACACACACACACACACACTATATACAAACACTCACATTTAAATACACACACACTATACACATGCTCATGTAAAGACACACACAAATATACACACGCTATACACACATACACATACATATATACACACACACACACACACTGATAGTATTGTTGTTGGCTGTGTATATATGTGTGTGTGTGTGTGTGGAGCTGCAGGTGTCTCGCGCCCTGTAGTGAATCGGCAGCGCGAGACGAGGCTCCGGCTCGTGCAGTGAAATAACGGAGACACGCGCTCCTGCCTTTTTTATTCTGTGTGTTCCGCATCAGGAGGCGGCTCGCGCGCGTCTGTCCTCGAGCCTTATTATTATTATTATTAGTACTATTATTATTACTATTATTATTCCTGTTCTTCACGAGACACGAAACTTCTTGTCCACTAGGGAGGAGCGGGTTCAGCTCAGGCGGTTTTAAACTGCAGTTTGAGTTTAAACTCGAGTTTAAACTCAAACCTCCATACAGCACGGCAGAAAGTGTGCACTTTCAGAGCGTAAACTCAAGAGTAATACACCTGTTACGACACATTTACTCAAGAGTAATACACCTTCTACGACACATTTACTCAAGAGTAATACACCTGTTACTACACATTTACTCAAGAGTAATACACCTGTTACTACACAGTTATTCAAGAGTAATACCCCTGTTACTACACATTTACTCAAGAGTAATACACCCCCAAATACACATTTACTTACGAGTAATACACCTTCTACTACACATTTACTCAAGTGTAATACACCTGTTACTACACATTTACTCAAGAGTAATACACCTGTTACTACACATTTACTCAAGAGTAATACACCTGCTACTACACATTTACTCAAGAGTAATACACCTGCTACTACACATTTATTGAAGAGTAATACACCTGCTACTACACATTTACTTAAGAGTAATACACTACTACATACTTATTTAAGTTTAATATAGCTACTACACACATATTTAAGTTTAATATAGCTACTACAAAATTAAATTTAATGTAGCTACTACACATTTATTTAAGTTTAATATAGCTACTACACAATTACTCAAGCGTAATGCAGCTACTACACAATTATTTAAGTGTAATATAGCTACTACACACTTATTTAAGTCTAATATAGCTACTACACAATTATTTACGTGTAATATAGCTAATACATACTTACTTAAGTCTAATATAGCTACTACACTTTCAGTACTACATATCCACTAAACATTTAAGTGTGATTTATCTGCTTAGTTATTTGAGTACTATGTAGCTACACACTTAAGAAAGTGTAATCTTGCTCTTACACCCTTATTATTACGGGGCTGTATAGTGTCTAGTACAGGGCTGTGCTGTGGTAGAGTGCAGTAAAATTATTTGGTTAGTTTTGCATATTCAGACACTAATCTTATTATTATTGGCTCATAAATTAGACTAGAGGTCCGTGATTTCTTACCCAGCCCATGACTCTCTTTTATATGTCAGGTTTTAAACATGAATTAATAAGTGTGTGTGTGTGTCTAACCGGCTCATGACCCCCACCAGAGTTTCCTCCTCCCGCTCTCCTCTGAGACAGCACCTGTCGAGCAGTAATGCACGCTCACCGCTCCGCTGAATAAAACATCTCGTGATGCCCGAACGCAGGGGGCCTTCCGTGACCCGCCGGGCTAACGGCCCAGCATTAGCCAGCCGTGCGCTAAATAAACACCACTGCTTGCATAATGTTAGCCTTGACTCAACCTGTGTGTGTGTGTGTGTGTGTGTGTGTGTGTGAAGAAGGTCACTAAATTGCCTTTTATGCCTTTGCTTCTCATCAGCCTTTTTTAATGGTTTCCCCGCCTCATACATTTTAATTTTTAGATGATGTTTTATGATTAACAATCAGACTTATTGTAAGAATGACCTACACTTTGACTTTTAGGGATAAAGAAACCTACAAAACGACAGAAAAATTCAACAAAAGCACAACCTGGAACTTAAGTCAAACAAAAGTAACATCTTACAGCAGCTTTTCTTTTTATTCAAGCCAGGTTGTAACATTACCAGCTCGATTTCAAAATGCCACATTTAAAATAATCTGACTTGCTAATGGTGGTCGGATGCCTGATTTTTATTTAGGTAACCTCATAGCTAACCAGGCATTCTAGCATGTTATCTGTTATTTAGCTGTTGATACTGCTGTGATTCTGATGGTTAATTTTACAGTGTCATTTCCTGGTTGACCCTTCCGAGTATCGTCACTAGGCCTAGCACACGTAGTCTAGATTTTGCTTCCTAATTTAGTGCCGCAGCTACAACGCTAATGTCAGTAGTTAGAAGTTAATAGCCAGTTCCTGCTCCTGACGTGGTTTGAGAAAACAGACCCTGTTGTGTAAAAGAGGCAGTGCTCAGAGCTCAAGGGTTCCTCAGAGGTGCCACTAGTAGTCCTGCAATAGGAGGGTTATGGATTTGAATCTCAGGACTGCTAGTGAGTAAGGTACCGTCCCCACACACTGCTCCCAGGCTACTGTGTTCCTGGCTGCCCACTGCTCACTATGAATGGGTTAAATGGGTACTGTGCTGTGTTCATGTATCACAAACGGTCACTTTACTTTACTCACTTTAAGATCTTTCCTGTAAAACGTAATGAAACATCACTGTGTAGCCGAACGCTACCGTTTTACACAACAGGGTCTGTTTTCTCAAACCACCTCAGGAGCGCTGATGTGTTTTTTTGCAACAACAGTTCAGATCTAACAGCTGAGATCAGTTTTTCAGCATCAGTTTTGAAAAGCTACAGCTGCGCGAAAGCTAGTAGCACTAAGTTACCCTGATCCATGTTAGCATGTGCTGTAATTGATTACCCCGTGAGATTTAATTGATTAGCACACTCGCGGCTCCGGGTGAAGTGTTTCTTTACGGTCAGTTTCACATGTGTGGAAACGATTTGACTTATGATACGAGACCGGGACGGCTGGCGAATGAATTTCCTCAGGTGAGCAAACCATCATTTTTCCCCCCAGAATTTTTCTGCTTCTGGAGCAGCTGTTGATGGATAGTTTAATTTTGGGAGGATATTATTAAAGAAGCTTCATTTAAATAGAGAGATAAATTTTCAGATTGATTGATTGATAGGCCCGGGGCGGATTCCACGCTTACCCTTCCCTTATTAAAGTGGAAGCTGGAACTGGGGCAGAACGAGATGACTTCTCTCATGAATATCTTTAGAGTGGTTAAAACTCTAATTTCCTGCGCTGTGTATTAATCTAGTTTCTTCCCTTTTTTTCTTTCCTCCCACTTGCTTTAATATTATACCCACCATAGGATTTCAAAGTCATACCAATGAACCTGACAGAATGAAAAAACGTGTTCAAAAATAGCACAATATTGTCCAACTGAAATCAATAAGCTCAACGAGGGGATGGCGGGGGAACAATGGAACCGTGGATCGGCCTCAAAGCCGCTCATTGTTGTTGGGTTCCAGAGCAAGTGGCCGTGATAAAAACCGGAGAAGAGCTTGCCAAGGTCCCTCACAAGGCCCAGGCCTGCTCCTTATCTCCTCACCTTTCTGCTGGATGGATGGACTGGGGCGTGGTCCTTGAACCGACCTCTGAGGGATCCCATCTGTGGGTCTTTAGACTCTGACAGCTGCTCTGTTATCAGTTTAGGTAATGTTTCCACACATACACTATATGGACAAAAGTATTGGGACACCTGACCATTATGCCAACAGGGACTTTAATGACCCTGCATTCAAATCCATAGACTTGGTATCCCTTTGCATCTATAACAGCTTCCACTCTTCTCTGAAGGCTTTCCACAAGATTTTGGAGTTTCTGTGTGAATTTGTGTCCATTCATTCTGTAGCATTTATAAGGTCAGACGAGAAGGTCTGGATCACAGTTTCCATTCCAGACCGACTACAAAACACTTAATGAACACTTGTGAAAACATGCCCAGCTTCTGTAGATGATTAAAAAAATAACTTTCTAAAGCCCACTTTCAGATTGTGGAAGCATTTAGCTGGTTGGTTGATTTTGACTAAATTATCTTATGTAATTTTAAAATATTATGAAAACATGAAAGCTGTTGATTGCATGTTCTAGTGGTTATTAATTAATTTTGTGAAAGTTGGTGGCCGGAGTAATGTAATGGGTTATCACAGGTAGGCAGACACTTTATAAAACCAACTGCTTTGACCTTTTTCTGTTAAACAATACTAACTTGTCTCAAAATTCAGATTTACAGCTGCTAGTTTTTCTCAAGCAGGGAATTCTAGTACACTTTACATCCCTGTTTGCAGAATTCTAGTACACTTTACATCCCTGTTTAAAGAATTCTAGTACTCTTTACATCCCTGTTTACAGAATTCTAGTACTCTTTACATCCCTGTTTACAGAATTCTAGTACTTTTTACATCCCTGTTTACAGAATTCTAGTACTCTTTACATCCCTGTTTACAGAATTCTAGTACTCTTTACATCCCTGTTTACAGAATTCTAGAACTTTTTACATCGCTGTACAGAATTCTAGTATTCTTTACATCCCTGTTTACATTCTTTACATCCCTGTTTACAGAATTCTAGTACTTTTTACATCCCTGTTTACAGAATTTTAGAACTCTTTACATCCCTGTTTACAGAATTCGAGTATTCTTTGCATCCCTGTTTACAGAATTCTAGTACTCATTACATCCCTGTTTACAGATTTCTAGTGCTCTTTACATCCCTCTTTACAGAATTCTAGTTTTTCATTTTCTGTTTACAGAATTCTAGTACTCCTCTCTTCCCCGTGTAACCCCCTTGCGGATTTGTTGTTCGGTGTTTGTGTCAGGTTCTTTTTATTAAAAGGGAATGTTGCTTATTCAGACCAACAGTTAAACTTATGAAAGAGCATTAAATTGTTTGTGAACTTGCAGTCAGCCTTTCATCACACAGAATACCTCGAAGACAGCAGTGGGATTTTTAGTGTTGCGTTTGTTCTGATGCTTGAATTTTTTGTTGAAACGGTTCACACCAGGCTCAGTTCAGGTTCAGAGTTCATGTTCTGCTTTTTCGTGATCCCATCTTTAGTTTTTCTTACAGCCGTGTTCTTGTATTTAGTCCACTTATGATGTTTGTGAGAGTTTTTTTCTCTGTATCTCTTATAAAACAGACTGTTTTCTGTTACTGTGCCTTTAAGACTCAGTAGAGCTGTTTTCTGGGTGGCTGTCTGTTATTCTTCCTCGTTCAGAGAGAAGTCAAGGCTGAAATACTCCTTATGAATTCCGTGGGAATGGTGTGGATAAATGCTGGCGTTTTGATTTTTGTGACGTTACAAAATCAGTTTAAAACTGCATTTACAGCTGTGTTAGCATACAACCACAGTGTGAACTGTACTAAATACTTCATTAAAGCAAACTTAAACTGCCAGGGTCTCGCATTTTTATTTGCATTCATTTCTATTTGAACGATGCCCACATACATCAATACTTGCACAAATTTGCACAAGACAATCATTACAAATGCCTCATTTGCACAATTCTAATTGTTTACATTGAAGGTAGGGGTGGGCGATATGAGATTGTGAAGACGATCTGTGTACTGACAATCTGCCAAAGCGGAGAGATCATGGTATCGTCTATATAAACTACATTCTGTCTATCTATTGCGGTTCTATGCTCTTTCCAATTTTTTTCCCTTCACCAAATCTACGCACTGTTTGCTAGTCCGCTTAATGCCTGCCGTATAGAAACAGAGCTCAACCAACCAAAGCGAACTACGGCACTGACGTACTGTTCTCTCTCCCCCACACTGTTTCATTCAGAGTGTAGCGGGAAGCGATGGCTGAAAGTGAAAATGTAACAGATGAGTTCGTCCCTAAAAAAACTCTACATCGGTGAAATGGAACTGGTTTGGCTTTTACCGAAACATTAAGGAACAAAGTCTTCAGAGAAACGGTTCGCGCGTCGGATAGCAACACGACAAACCTTTTCAACCACTTAAAGAGACAACATCCTAAACAATATGCCGAGAGTATAGCAGGGCTGGGCTATTCATTTCTACTGGGGGCCGAACTGTGTTTGAGGGCCAAACCAACGATAAAAATATGAATTTTCTCCCGCTGTAAAAAGCAGTAAATTATATATGTTGTTAAGCTGCTACTAGGCTTGTCACGACACAAAAATTTCGAACTCGATACCGATACTAAGGATGGCGCTCGATAGTATTTTCGATACTACAAGGGAAAAAAAAACCACAGGAGCTTTTTAATAGATAATTTAAAGTTGCGCCGGTTCTCTGCGGAGGAGAGCTTCGCGACCGGACTCGTTCGATTCGATAGGTCTTGCGGAGCTGAGGGTCCCTGTAAAATTTCGCGGTGCTAGGTTGTTCCCCAGCCAAGCTACGTGGCAGAATGCTCTGTGACAGCCGTTTTTAAAGGTGCGTGCCACTTTTTATTCCTCAATAAAGAGCCAGGGGGAGAGCCTCAAGCCTCCAAAAGCCCCAAAGTTCCCCCAAAGCACCCCCTGGTCTCTACAGAGGGAAAAAAGCGGCATGCACCTTTAAATCCCGAACTGGCTGTCATGTAAACATTGGGTCCTCCAGGTGGCCGGGGGGAGGGGCTGCCCATTGCAATGCCTGTTGAAAATTGTCGTATTCTGGTGGCGATTTCCGTGAACCGGCAGACGCCAAACTGGCATTTAAGTGTCGATACCAGTGCTAATTGACATCGAACTCGATACGAAATTTTAGCATCGATTAGTATCTGAGAATCTTTTTTTTTTTTGACAACATTATTCATTTGTGTTTCTGACTGACATACCACCACGGGCCAGACAAGGAAACCCAAAGGGCCGTAAGATGCCCAGGTCTGGTATAGAGGCTAGGAGAGCAGTCACCCCACAGGCAGCAGCGGCAACCGGTACCAAACCAAGACAACCGCTCTGACGCAGGCTTTTGAGAAATGAAAAGCAGGCGATGGAAAAGATAACAGAAGCACGGGAAAGATAGGGTTCCCATCAAAACAGTGAAAAATGAGGGATTTTAAAGTCTGCTGAGAGTAATTGATCCACGAGACGAGCTGCCCAGCCAAAAATATTTCTCCAGCTCTGCCATTCTACGTCTGTACTCCGAATGCCGTGAAACAACGGAACGCGAGCTTCAGAACGTCCTTCAATTTTTTTTTTTACAACAACAAGTATCTTTGCATTCCAGCAACAAGTGCTGCCTCAGAACGAGTCTTCAGCACTGCTGGCAACATCGTGACATGCCCAAGGACTACCGACTACCTACCTAAGGACTTCCTGGCTAAAAACCTGTAATGTGTCTCCTTTCTAGAAGCTGATACAAGCTTAAAAACAGTGCTGGAAAAACATGTTCTTAAGGTGATTTTTTTTTTATAATCACATTTAACTGTGTTGAATAATTCAGTAATCGTTTAAGAATTGTACTAGTTGCCAGTTTTATTGTTAACCATTTAAAGTTTTTTGTTCTTGTTGATTTGTCGTTCCGAAGTAACATTTAAGTATTTATTTAGCTTTAAATAAACACGTTGGCAAAACTGCACACACTGATTAAAATGTGTTCAGAAATGCCGTTTAGTTCTTTAGGACTATATTTTTACGAAGGAAAATAGTTTGGTTGTACTGTTTAATAATTTGCAGAATAGTTAAAAAAAAAAAAAAATCTGTAGTTACAAATCCATATAAATGCCGTGAATCGAAAATCGAAATCATGATTTAACTGTAAAAAAATCGTGATGTATCTTGGCCATATTGCCCACCCCTAGTTGAAGGTACTCTGTGTACATCGGCACATATGTGCATGAATGTGTGTATATTTATTTATTTATTTATTTATATATAAATAACATACATGCATAATAGCATACATATATTTTATATCTACATTATAAGTCTGTGTGCAGTACTATATTGTTATAGTCTCTCTGTTGTGTCCCTCCATAGTATTTTGATTTATTTATTTATTTTTTTTAAGGTATTGCACATTCAGTCGTAATATTTATATATATCTAGGTTTAATTATAATTTATTCCCCTTTTTGCCCTCAGTGTTGATCTGTCTGAGTGTTGTTTGTTGCTCCGATGGTCCAGGAGGACGATATTTGGTCTCACTGTGTCCTAACTGTGTATGACCAGGATCACAATAAAGCTCTACTTGACTTGAGTGAGATCATCTGATGACTCTGATCGATAAATCAGTTCATTTGAGTGGGTTTTAAGCTGAAAGTCGGCTGCTGATGTGCCGTTCTCACTACACCGAGCGACTTGTTCGGTTGATGGCGCTTGGATTCGGGTCGGATTCAGGTTTGGTTCAGAATTTTTTCAGTCTTCGTTCGAGTTCAGGCCGAAATTCCAGGCCAGCTCAGATCTCCACTTTGCTGGACGTTTGGCTTTGACGCCTCGTTAGTTTCGCTTTCGCCTACTTTCAAATTTAACGTTTTTTTTTTTTTTTCTTCTGGAGACCTCAGGTCAATTCAGCTTTCCTACCACGTAGTGAGCCAATACTCCAACACACGAATCTTCTGTCTCCTCACAGTTAAAGCTCTGATAGCAAACCAGTCATGCTCCCAGGCTTCTCCTCAAAGCCCCTTTGTCCGTCCCTGTCCCCTGACTGTGATGTCATTCCCTGAAGTAAGTGTAAAAGACTGTAGGGGAAGATTCCTGTGACCTTCTGCTCTGACGTGGGATCGGTTTCTCCACCGCCTCCACAGCCAACCAGAAGAACCATCAAACTGATCTCGGCTCAGAGTGAAAAAAGGCCACTTCTAATAGCAACTGACCCGGCCGCCTTGTCCCTCTTGAGCATGATTAGCTTTGGCAGGAAATCAATACAGTCTCCCATGGGCTGATATGGAGATAAGAAGTCATAATCCCTGTGTTTGGGATTGTGGCCTAGAGCCCTTCTTCATTATGGTGCTTGGAGATGTCCTTCACTGATAGCCGCATGCTCTCTTCGCCTTAAAGTCAAGTCCTCAGTGTGAGCACCACAAGGGAATTTTGGGACCTTGTTTGTTCCCAAAGAAATAGTTTGAGTTTTCTTCACCGTCTCATAACCGAATTTTCAGAGCGACAAGGTTAAAATGACACTAGATACAGTAGAACCGCAAATTTGTGATGTGCTAATGCCTAAAAATGCCTATTTTTATAGTGTAAACCCAAAATATGACCCTAAATATGCTCCCAAAACACTTAAATTTCATTTTAAACTCAGTTTAATACTTTACCCTTAAAGAAAATGTAAAGCCTGTATCTGTACTGTACAGTTTACACTGAACTCCTGCAGTGCTAGAATGTAAATACTGATGTTACTCCTGTTTTTATAGACTGGACTGTAATTCATGCAGCTTGTTTTTTTTGGTATGAACAGGAGAACACTGGAGACGCTCCACACTGACACTGTTCTGTTGCTGAATGGTGGACTGTAGCCAGTGTACAGTTACTTTGTGTCTCTCTACAGAACTAAAACATTTATACATATTTTATATGGAAATGTAGCTGAAATTACGTTATTTGTTACAAAATTAGCAAATTGTTAAAAAAATAGTTTTTCTTCATAATTTAGCATTAAAATGCATGAAAAATTATATCTTGCCACAAAAAAAAGCACAAAAAAAATGCGGAGGATATCTGCGGTTTCTGCGCAGTTGCAGGGGTTTCAGCGAATGATTAAGTCGCTTCTTTGCAAGGAAACACTATCATCTCAAGATCATGCTGCTGAAGAACATGATACTTTCTTGATTCTTATATCAGTCACCTATAAAGATGCATCGTTTCATTTTTTCCCACTTGAATTTTTTTATGCCAAAACCAATCACCAATAGCTGAGCAGGTTGTCATTGGTTACGCTTTTGAATTAATTTATGTAAATGACCTCTGTTCTGGTCGCTGTTGTTCTTCATTCAGGAAGCAGTCAAGACTGAAACACATTCGATTCAACCTGAGTGAGCAGGGATTAGCTGCTGCAGCCTGAATGAGTGTAAACATTCAAATGCCTTTTTTTTGACATTTGCTATGAAATATAATTTTTTTATTCATGGACTGGGGAGTTAATATTGTATTTTGAGATTCTTCTATTTTTCACCCAGTGGTCTACCTTTGACACGTTAAAAACAGTAAAGCAGATGGGAATGTTGGGGGCATTTTCATTTTTTTGCGTCCTCAGTAAGATGTTTATCTATTTTTTTTCCAGGAGAAATGCCTGGTGTAGCAGATTTCCATGTAGACAGAAGCAATCTTGACCAGGTCTAAATAAAAGTAGACTGCTTGGTCCTCGATGGCCAAACTGTTTAAAGAAGTAAAAAAAAAAGGTAACACTATATAAAATGTAAAAATAGACGTTACTATAGTGATGTAACATTAGTTTGGGTTATGTGTGGCCGTTGTGTTTTTTAAAGCATTTGCACTGTAATGGTTATGTTAATGATATTAACTTTAGTAACCATTAACATGTTTACTAGCTGGTGGTCTGATGGTTAGAGAGTTGCCCCTGTGATCAGAAGGTTGTGGGTTTGAATCCCAGGACTGCTAGTGTCATCACTGAGGTACTCTTGAGTAAGTACCGTCCCCACACACTGCTTTCTGTGTGCTGTGTTCCTGGTAGCCCGCTGCATCACTTGGTGAATGGGTTTAATGAGTTAAATGGGTTAAATACGTTAAATGAATTAAATGGTTAAAAGAGTTTAAAGAGTTAAATGTGTTAAATGAGTTAAATGTGTTAAATGAGTTAAATGTGTTAAATGTGTTAAATGGGTTAAAAGAGTTAAATGAGTTAAATGGGTTTAATGGGTTTAATGGGTTTAATGGGTTAAATGGGTTTAATGGGT
>JBBPCY010000028.1:6009119-6019624 GCA_037974405.1 Brachyalestes nurse | reverse complement strand
ATCTGATTACTTTTCAAGGGAGTAATCAGTAATCAGTAGTTTAATTACATTTTTAAAGTAACTTGCCCAACACTGGTCTTTGTTACAAATGACACAGATGGTTTCAGACAGACACTTTTATTTCAAACCAATTTGCTCTTAAATTCCATTTTTTATGTCAAAACGCATTATTTGTCAACAGATCAAAAAAAATTGAAAATGCGGCTAGTATTCAACACTTTCAGACTGGTTTTTACCACACATGTCCACCGTTTAGAAGAATTATTTGTCCTGGGGGGTTTGCTGTAAGTTGTTCAGGTTGGTTGGATGAAGTTTATGGACAACAATTCTCAAACAGTCCCACAGGTTCTCGATTGGACTGAGATCTGGACTTTGACTTGGTTATTGTGAAGCATTCACCCTTTACTGTTTACCAGCTTCTGTGCTTTGAATCATTGTCCAGCTGAAAAGTAAAGATTCTCCCAGTTTTTTTACAAGCAGGTTGTCTTGCAGTATCTCCCAGTACTTTGCACCATCTATCCATCATTTTTAACAAGATAGCCAGTCTCCACCAGCATTCCTAAAAAATGATGCTGCCACCACCATACTTCACTGTAGGTGTTCATTATGTTTAAGCCACATGCAGCGTTTTGAAACTTGGCCTGAAAGCTAAATTTTTGCCTCATCTGACCACAAAACGTTATACCACATTTTAGCCATGTTACTCTGATGCTTTAACGGAAACTTAGAATGTTCTTTAATGTTTTCTTTCTTCAGCACTGTCTTCTATCTAGTCACCCTCCTGTACAGACTAGTTGTACATAGAGCTCTTGATATTGCTGGGTCCACCTTCACTTCAGCCACTGAACGCTGCAGCTCCTTTAAAGTGATCGTTGGTCTCTCTGTGGTTTCCTTTACAAGCCTTCCTTCTTGCTCTGATGCTGAGTTTTGATGGACAGTTTTGATGCGCCTGGGTGGTATGATGCAGCTTCCCTTTCCTCACAACTGATCCATGTCTGTAATTTTATCCACAATTTCCCCAGAATGCTCTTTTGTCCTTATTTTCATTGCTTCTCTACAGATTTACAGTCTGGAATTGCAAAGCACAGTAATTTAATACGCATGTCTACTTTCAAATATGACCAAAATGGTCACATTTTACAGTCCTGTTAAAGCAAAGGCATTTTAAAATGGAATTGCTGGCCAACAAATTTCTTCCCACTTCCTTTCGCTTTTCTCTGTCTGTACAGTCTGAATCCAGGGTTTTCCTACTTTTGGATTTCGAGATGGCAGGGCAGGACTGAAGGAAAAGTCTGTCTCAAGATAGCTTCCCATTCTTGAGGAACTGGGGAAGAACTGAGAAACAGAAGGTGCACCAACATCTCAGGAAACAGAAGGCAGAGAGGGAAATGTATTAGGTGTTAGATAAGGGGAACAAGGACCTACAGGCATGGTCCTCCTCCCAAACTGTAGCTACAGCTCTTCTCCCCAATGTAGTCATGTATAATTCTACCTGTTGGTTAGTTCGCCTATTACAACATCAAGATACCAAGCTGGGAGGGTCAAGGCCAGCATGCACTACTACTGCGTTACTACTGCTAACATGTAACTGAGCGACTCAACACTAAGGCTGTAGAATTAGGTAGGGGTAGTAGGGACATGTCCCCACCAACATCCAGTGACTAATGAATTGCCCCTAGCAATAGTTTTCCATCGGCGTTTGGACCACAAATTGTCAACAGTTCTGCTTCTTTATTTCGAGACCTGCCTTCCTAACCTAGTAACCTAGTATCGATTGGCTGTGCCGTTTTTTTGTTAATGTGTGTTTGGCTAAAGTTCCATCTGGTGTTAAAAAGTGCCAAAGCTCAGTGCAGTAGCTGTGTGGATGTGGACGAGAAAGAGGACGTGTTCATACTAACAATTCAGTGCTCAAAAATATAGAACACATCGCTTTTGGTGTTGATTCAGAAAGAGATTTGTGTTGCACGGTGAACCAATACTCAAAAAGTATCATGATAACCTGTCTATGCATTTATGTTGTGAATATAGTTAACAGTGTTTTTTTATGTTTATACGGAAATACAAATGTCGAGATCATTGGTTTGTACTTCAAGGTTCCAGTCAGATGACAAATTAATTAAGAATTTATTATGTTCTGTGATTACGTACTTCGTTTTTGCTTCAAGGACAACAGTTCCAAACTGTAGGTCCCTCCCATATGTACTGTGTACATGTACTGTACCTTGATGTTAGTGTATGAAAGATATTACCACTTACTCTATGGCTGGAGCAAAGTTACCACCTTTGCGTCCTAATCAGTATCAAAATCAAGCCTACGCCCTTGACACGCTTGGAGGAGACCACTAACTTCCGATTCTCAGCTAATAAACGCCTGTACTGGCTTCTCATGGGGCCAGAAAGGAGGCCCATCCTTCCCACCCAGAGAGATCAAGGACAGTTAATGCTCTCTTGGGGTGGATCTCATGTCTGTTGTCTTATAATTGTTCCTCCTTGTCTCCTTGCCTCCTTTCCTCCAGTCTTAGCCCCTCCCAAGAAAAAAACCCCAAAATGCAAGGACGGATTCCACACTAAACGCAATAAACATCCCTATCTTGTAATCAACTGACTTTACACAATGGAAATTCGCAAGAAGCAGAGGCTGAGAAACTGTAACGCACACGTACATGGTGGATGGTGTAGTACAATCAGTTTTTGTGTCATGGGCAAGATGAGGAACTGAGAAGGAGAAACCGAAGAGATCCATGCCTTGCTTTCTCGGCCAGTGTCGGCCAAGGAATTGCTGTAAATCAAACTCATGATCTCCAACTCCACCCGTTTTATCTCCTTGTGATGCCAGTGCCCATTTGTACTCAACCCTTTCAGCTGTTTAAATACTTTTGGAGTTTCACTACATTCTCTCAATGATAGTCTAGAGAAGAAAGCTGTCGATCATTGTTATAAACCTGCTCTTTAATAGCAAAGAAAACACCTTGAAGAGCTTGAATGGCAAATATTAACAAATGTTAACAACCCCCTGCTGGTATATATTTTTTAAAAAGTTACAGTGAAAATGAAACATAAGTCGTTTCTTTTTTGCTCATTGTGCAGCATGTGTGGGTTGGAACTTTTTGGATGTGGGGATTAAGGCTGGAGGAACAGAACAGAGCTGGAAAAGCTCACAGAAGGAGAGTGGAGCTGTTTTAGCGTTTGGCAGGCCTCACTCTCGATAAGCCTTCCTTTTTTTCAGTCGCTCGCTCAGCTCCCCTCTTTCCACTCCTTCATTATCTCATTTTCCCACTCTCTCTCTCTCTCTCTCTCTCTCTCTGTCTCTCTCTGTCTCTCTCTCTCTGTCTCTCCGCTCAGATGAAAGCAGGGAATGTGGTGAGTGAGTCAGCGGCCAAGTGCCGGGACTGCTGGTCTCCTCTGTGTGTGTTCGTGTGTGTGTGTGTGTGTGTGTGTGTGTGTGTGTAAGAAGAAAACCTGTACAAGGCTTGACTAGCCTAGAGGGTTCACTTCCTGAACACGGTTCAATATAACAGTGGAGTCTGTTTGTCTCCTGTTCCAAAGAAGCAGGGGAGGGAAAAACTGATTAAAAAAAGATGAAGAAAGAAAAACGAAAGAACAGGATGGTTTTAGTGTGTGTGTGTGTGTGTGAGAGAGAGAGAGACAGACAGACAGAGAGAGTGTGCGTGCATGTGTTTGAATCTGAGAGTTTGTTTCCGGGCTTTGTAGTGAAACTAGAGAAACAGTTCTATAACAAAATACTCTGGATTACAGGACTTTTTTTTTTTTTTTACTAAAGTTGATGTTTCATTTGTTGTAAACTGAGCAAGTAAAGCCATTTCCTTTTGGAAAGTTTGGAACACTAAGAAAAAGGATAGAATTACAGTTAGACTTGGAATACTCATTACATATAGATACTTACATATATAAAATACATATGGGTTATATCATTATAACATTTAGATACACTTGTGTATGTGTGTGTGCATATATATATAGATATATATGAGAGAGAGAGAGAGAGAGAGAGAGAGAGAGAAAGGGAGAGAGCGGGAGAGAGAGAGAGAGAGAGATTCATGTAGAATATATATATATGACACCATGTCCTTATATGATGTGAAAACCAATTGTGCTATTGTGCTTGTGTGTGTGTGTGTGTGTGTGTGTGTGTGTGTGTGTGTGAGTGTGTATATATGAGAGCAGTAGAGAGAGATTTGGAAAGTATTATGGAAAATTCAGCTTTACTGTAAGAAGTGCTTTTTTCTTCCTCCAAGAAAAACAAGTTCAGGAACTGCAGAAAGAGGAAGATGGAGGGACGGAGGAGAAAGGAAACTGCCGCTCTGTGCATCTGTGCAGCAGAAACGTTGGCTGCTCTTTTTTGTTTTTTGTTTTTTTTTTTTTTTTACCTGGAGGCCCTAAATGAAAGCAGACATTCGGATGCTGTTTCTGTGCGAGCGCTTCCAGTTTCTCCTGCCTTTGTGTCGCCGGAGGAGAAAGCGGTCAAACTGGATTGACCATTTCAGGCAGTCAGAAGCCAGAAACGAGCGTAAAGTTGCGCTAGTCACACACACACACAGCGCGCTAGCCTTTCACTGGCCTTGATTTAGTGCCTTTAACACAGATTTGTACATGCAAATGTCCTCGAATGAACAGTTTAAAATGTTTTCCCCTAACTTAACTTGTTAACTTATTATAAACGTAGTCCATCAAGTTTGGTGGAAGATCTCTCTTTTTTAGCTTTGCAGTGGAGCTCTGAGGTTAATATGTCCATACGAACATGAGTTTTTAAAACGTAGCATTTTCTGTGTATTCTAGACTTTCATCCACACGTCAATAGCGCTGTAGGTCACTGAAAACTGTCGTTTTGGAAAACTTCTTAAGATTTCAGGTGATAAAACAGACGTTTTGGCTTGTACTGTTTTTACCAAAATAGTGCTGGATTTAACCTGCTAACAGGACTATTTACATGTTTACACACATATGAAGTTCCTCTCCCACTATACTGAGGAGCCAAGGGGTCAGATTTCAAAGACCTCTGAGACTCCAGCTGCGTCCCAATAGTTCAATGATGCTTCCGTTCCAATCTGCTTGCCCTGATTTCTCCTGATCTGTAGCCCTCTGCTTCATGTGCCACATGCCGGGCGATTCCACAATACGACCACCTGGCCTCATGCAAACCCACAGTGCGAACGCTGCCAAACTCTGTGAAATGCTGGTAATGCTGTCTAATGTGTCTTGGGCAGCTGGTGGCATGGTGGTTCGGGAGTTGCGCCACGATCAGAAGGTTGTGGGTTCAAATCCAAGGACTGCTGGTGGCACCACTGAGGTTCTCTTGAGTAAGGTACTGTCCCACACACTGCTCTCCGGGCGCTGTGTTCCTGGCTGCCCCCTCCTTCACTTGGTGAATGGGTTAAATGCAGAGAACGAATCTCACACTGTTCACACTGTGTGCTGTGCTGTGTTCACATGTGACAAAAATGGACACTTTAAACCTGCAAGTCGTCCTCTGTGTCTGGTGACTAGACATGCCAGCTCCTCGCATCCAAAATACATCCAAATCGGACCATTACTTCTGGGTGCTTAACTTTTTTTATTCTTGTTACCCTACTGCAGTCGTTCCCATTTAGCAGATGCTCTTATCCAGAGCCTCAGTGCTCAAGTAATCCACATCTGTTCTTCAAGCCTGAAAAACCAAACTTAAATTAACATCAACTATTCAACCAAGTTCCTGCCAGCTAAATTACACACAAACCCTGTCAAGGAAAAGTTAAAGCATAAGTAAAGAAAACATGGAGTTAAGAGGGTAAGTGCCCGAAGCTTTTTAATTATTATGAAATATAAGGAGAAAGAAATCAGTAAACAATAACAAGAGGCCTATTTAGTCACCAAGGTGCTCCTTGAAGAGGTGGGTCTTCAGAATACACAGATCTGAGTGGAAGAGGGAGTTCATTCCACCACTGGGGGGGAAGAGATATCTGGGTAAATTGTGTAAATTAAGTTGTTTTTTTTTTACTTGCACTTTTAATGACAGTCCACTCCCGGCAGATCTTTCTGGTCTAAAACACTTCGGGTCTATGAGCTTCTGAGTGAACTCTGCTGAACTAAAACTTAAAAACAAGTGAAAATGCCATCAAATGAAACTGAAGCTCTGATTTTCCTGGATTTAATACATAATTTCCTCACGAAGCATATATTATATGAACACAGTCTCGTCTTTCGGTTCACTCGCGTTTGGCAGTAACTGTGTTGTTTATTTGTGTGGAAATGATGCTCACAGCTAAATTAAGTAGAAATGTGTCACTTTTGTCGGCACTGACCTCGCGCACTGTGCTGTAGATGTGAAAAGAAGTCGAGGCATATTGAAATGATTGGCTCGATTCGCTGGGCCAAGGAAAAGAAACTTGGACGCTGTCCAGTTTCAAGTTTCAAAACTTTTTTTTTTTTTTGGCGCCAAAGGCTTTTCTCTCATGCGCGTCCATAACCATCATTCAACTGTCGAGAATTCCTGGAGAAATTCAAGAGCCAACATTTTTGTCTTTCTTTCCTGCCATGGCCTCATTTTCCTTTGAGCCTTCTCTGCTTTAAAAAAATAACAGCCTGGTCTACAAAGCTGGTTTTAGCTGGTTACCAGACTCAAAGTCTGGCTGGACTCGTTCCATGATTGTAGAGGGGTTGGACTGGTTTCATGATTGTTGAGGGGTTCTGATGGTTCTGGCTCGTTCCGGTTGGTCATAGGTGGCCACACTGGATGTGATCTGGAGGGTTAGGTGGTGAGTTTGGATGATCAGGCTGGTTATTGCTAGTCAAGCTGGTCATAGTTAGAAAGGTTTACTGGGAGAACTGGTCAGGACTTCCTTGTCCTAGCCAATATGTGAATGTATGCCCAAGTGTGGGGCCATTATGAAAACACAGGCCAACAACAAAAAAAACAGTTTTTCATGCTGATTTCAGATCTGCTTTCAGGTTTTTTCAGTCACATCAACGTTTTGACTTATGAGTGATATTAGATTTGCAATAGACTTGCATGCAGTTTTAATTCAACCCCAGGCACCAATCAAGTAACTGTTTCAATATTTTCAGTGTGAAGCCGTGGTTTAATAAAACAGCTGCTTTCGAAGCTAAAAATGGCCTATGACTACCTTTTTTAATGTAAATATGTATGTAAACTAAACAGGTCTTATTATCTGTCCACAGAATTATGCTCAGTTAAAAAATATATATTTATTTTATACTGTTGTTGCCTTCTCAGCCTCGGCGTTAGCGGCTGCTAGCCAGGCTTTGGCTCATCATTCTCGGCCACTGAACGGGTCCAAAAATGAAACAGTTACGGGAAACAGGGTCTGTTCTTTCCTCCCTCGGAACGAGAGCATTTATTTACTGTCTCAAAAATAACATTAGAGTGACGAGAATCACTCACAAACAGCTGCCATGTAAAACTCCAAACACTCCCTGAAAGACTACATCTCCCAACGTCCCTAGAGGCTCAATTACCCAGAATGCAATGTTTCTTAAGGTAACATGCTCACCCTGTAACGCTGTTTAGGAATCGATAATGGAATCAATAAGGAATCAGATCGATAAGAAGTATCGATAATGGCATTGACATCAATAATTTCTTATCGATTCCCATCCCTACTAATTATGCCAACTATCATGCGATATATAACTAGCTTCATCACAAAAACTGCACATGCGGGAAAAACTAAACCTAAATCAGCATGAAAAACACTACAAAACCCACATAAACTTATCTCTGATGATTTTGACCGGTTGACCTGTGAAATTGCTCCCTCTGAGTGCTGCTCACAGTGGGAGCCCAGTGAATTATGGTACCAGGGGCATGTGTGCTCCCCATGTAATGGCATTATGATGGAAAGGCCTCATATTAGGCCTTTGTATGGGCTGCCAACATGGACCTGACTACTTTGTGTAGCACATCACATCACACACGTGCAGGACCAGACAGGCAAGCGTTTGATACCCACACACATCAAAATGAGCCTTGTGCATCCACGACCCTGCTGCCAGCTCCCCTGTTTGGATCTCTTTTGAGTAGGTCCTGATCACTGCATACCAAGAACAGCCCACCAGACCTGCTGTTTCAGAGACGCTCTGATCCAGTTGCCTGGCCATGGCATATCACAGTCATATTAAAGTGCATGGCATACGGTCATACGATTCATTTTCATTAACCCTGTTCCCGGTTCAGTTCCAGACTGCTGGATCCAGATATGTTTCATCTCATAGGAAAGATAATAGCGTAATGATGCGGGTTAAGGGGTGATTAAGCTACCAGCAGAGTGTGTGGCTGAATTCTGTCTGGATTCTGGAGGGTTACACATGTAATGCTAAATGAGCAAAGAGCTCTATAGCATGTGTGTGTGTGTGTGTGTGTGTGGCAATGGCAATACAAATAAAAGTATAGGGAGTATAAAAAGGGCCTCTGGGTAGGTAGGACGGCCCTTCCTCTCCCACATCACTCAGCATTAAGCCAGCCAGCATGCGAGTCTGGTAGCTGATGTAACAGAATTGCCGGTTAATGTTCTCCTCCAAGCATGTTGAGCCATCCAGTGACACTGCTTTAGCAAAACAAAACATGGTGGTGGCACTTCACCAGCACCTGCTTGCCTTCTCCCTCTCCGTGTTGGTGGGTACCGTGTGACTGGGGGGTCTAGCTAGTGACATGACTAATAGTCAAATCCAAATATCATGGTTTCTTTGCTAATAATGGCTTAAATGAGTAACACAGTTGGTTTAATGTGGTGCATGCTAGTGTCACAAAGACGTGAAGGACATTCTGATGATTTATTTAAAATATTTTAAACTGACTAGTTTACTTTCACTCTATAATTTGGGTAGCAGGGTTGACCTTTCATGTTCACCTTGTGCCATAGCAGTGTGCTGTTCAGAACAGTGCTTAAGGAAATGCAGGTTAAATAGTAACACACAGACAAAACTGCTGCTTATCAACTCACTGGAGACAGATAATGCTAGACTGTGTGTGTGTGTGTGTGTGTGTGCCTTTACACTTGACTTATCCTGACTAAAAGGAATGGCCTGCCGCCTCTTGCTCAGGGCATGAAGGGACAGGCTGAGGAGTGGGCAGAGGAATGCTTACAACACACACACTTGCACGTTTATTTAACACAGAAACCTGTTCACCAGTAGACCAAGTGTCATGTTCGCGCCAGTTATTCTCTGCTATATACAGTTCTGGGCATTTCTGGTCGAATACCATGTTGTGTTGATTTGCTAAGAGAAAATAATAACACACTTATTAATATAAGTAATATAAACTAATATAAAATAATATCACACTCATAAGGATGATTATATAATATCACATTTATATGTACATTATATATCATGCTTAGAATGGTTTCGAGTTTCAAGTTTATTATCATATGCAGATAACAATGGAACATACTACCAGAAAGGAAATTCTTGGACTTTATTAAATCACACTTATATGTACACTATATACTATCACACGTGTAAATACACTGTATAATTTCACACTTATAAGAACATTATATACTATAATGCATATAAGTGCACTATATAATATCACACGTATAAATACACTGTATAATTTCACACATATACTATAATGCATATTAGTGCACTATATAATATCACACATGTATGTACACTATATAATATAATGCGAATAAGAACACTATACAATATCACATTTATAATTACACTATATAATGTCACACTTATAATTATACTGTGTAAAATCCCAATTATAAGTCCACTATATAATATCACACTTATAAGAACACTGTATAACATTACTTTTTGGGGAAAAAAACTAGATTGTGTATATATATAGAAAATTAAATGTGCCCAGTATGTTCAACTCTGCTCCTGTCTCCCTTTTTTCTGGACCTACAGACAGGAAGTGGTCTGTGTTTGTATGCCTGCTGCCCTTATCAGAAACGACTTCCTTTTAAAATAGCAGTGGCGGCGGCTGCCATAGTGCTAACACACAAACACTGACATGTCATTTTCTGGTCAAAAAAACCAAAAAGCGAGCTTACTCTCATATATTTGTGTATATTTCCATGTTCAGCCTTTAAACTGCTCGCATGTGTGATTATATTTGTTAGTGGCAGACTAGTGTATATCTATGTGAGTGTACTCATCTCTTTGTGAGGACCCAAAGTCCTCATAATGGTAGGAATGTTAGAAAGTGGGGTTGTTTTGCTGGCCTTCACAAAGAAATGTGTTGTTTTTCACCATAAATTAAACTTTTTTAGAGAAAACTAAAAGAGCAGAAAGAGCCTTTTGGTCACTGGTGTAGAGGGTCAGGTTTAGGTTTAGGTGTAGAGGGTCAGGTTTAGGTGTAGAGGGTCAGGTTTAGGTTTAGGTGTAGAGGGTCAGGTTTAGGTTTAGGTGTAGAGGGTCAGGTTTAGGTGTAGAGGGTCAGGTTTAGGTTTAGGTGTAGAGGGTCAGGTTTAGGTTTAGGTGTAGAGGGTCAGGTTTAGGTGTAGAGGGTCAGGTTTAGGTTTAGGTGT
>JBBPCY010000028.1:5967642-5984181 GCA_037974405.1 Brachyalestes nurse | reverse complement strand
ATTTTTGTAAAGTGACCTTGAGAGTCATGAAAGGCGCTTATAAATAAAATTTATTATTATTATTATTATTATTATCTCCGTTCCAGTTCATCACAAAGGTGTTGAATGGGGTTGAAAAGTAGTGCACTGCTGAAGATAGCTATTTAACAATAAAACTGGTTTCCTCTGGGATGAACTGGAACGGAGATGAGAAGGAGACGACTACATAAAGAAAGACAATAAACAATAAAACAGTAGGGCAGGTAAATGAGAAACAATTCTACACTTCTATGTCATGCGGTACTTCGTGAGGGTATATATATATATAGAGAGAGAGAGAGAAAGAGAGAGCGAGGGAGAGAGAGAGAGAGAGAGAGAGAGAGAGAGAGAGTTATATACAAATACATATATTTGTGTGTATATGTGTGTTATATGTGTATGCATGAATATATAAAACTAAGAAAGAAAGAAAGCAGGAGAAATAACTATTTAAATCCAGAATACTCTCACTCACCCTGAAACAAAAAGACGATACATTGCCAGGGGTCAGGACTTTTATTATGAAATCAGCCCCGTGTTGTTTAGTTTATCTCCGGCCCGAGTCTGTCTGTTGGTGGATCAGAGAGAGAGAGGTGTCCGGGAAAGTTTCTGGTTTATTATTAACAAAACCCGGTGCTTCTGGAGCAGTTGTGTGATCAGTGCGGTATTATCTTCTGCAGGGCCGGGCTGGTGAGGTTGAAGGGCTGTGTGGAGAGTGTTTTCCTGCTGCGGGCCGGGGCTGAGCTGGTATGCGGGTCTCTTTGTCTGCGCCAGCGGGGCGGTCCGGAGCAGCCTAGCGGAGAAACAGCGCAGAAACTCCCGCCTGTCCCTGTCTGTCCCCGTCTCTCCGTGTCTGTCCCTGTCTGCCCGTGTCCACACCACTGATCCACCATGTCTCTGCACGGAAAGAGGAAGGAGATCTACAAGTACGAGGCGCCCTGGACCGTGTACGCCATGAACTGGAGCGTCAGACCGGACAAGAGGTTCCGTCTGGCGCTCGGCAGCTTCGTGGAGGAATACAACAACAAGGTACCGCCGGAGAAAACATCTGATTAAAACAGTATTCGGGACAAAATACAGCACAACATCTTATTAAAATGTGATACAGAACAAGAAGCGGTAGGAGAAAAAAACAGTTACAACATTATTCAGAGCAATATACAGTACAAAGTCAGACCCAAACATTATTTAGGCCAAAATCACAATAAAACATTATTCAAAACCAGAATATACTGTGTATTCTGATTATACTGACTCAATAATCTTTATTTCTGACATATGCAGTTAAACAACTGTGTAGTTAAATGTGTCCCATGAGACTGTACAGTAAAGTTTACAAATAAAAACATATGTATATATACTGGATTTCAATATTTTTAAGATTTCACTGATTTTAAAGACCAAAAAATATTATTTATATAAGAATTATTTGAATGTTAAAGTTTCGCTTTAAATGTGCATTCGCTCCCCTGTCTGCAAAGTCCATATATGGAAACTAAGGTGAAATGGAAACTTATATGAAAAAGTCATTTTGTGATGTCACAAAACCAACACACGTGCATACATCTCCTTATTCGTGTACGTGGACGTGTCAGAATGACTTATAGTATAAGGAATAAAGTGTAGAATTTGGGCCCTTGGTCAGTCCGTGTTTTTATTGGTAAAATTTGATTGTTCAGAATAAATAGACCTTTGTTGGATTATATGATTCACCAGAACATCCAGTAACTCACCTGGAGCTGTGATTGGTCACCCTGTCAGAAACACTGTGATTGGTTAGTGGCTCATTTGCAGATTGAAGCCTTTTCTGATATCAGTGCTGCAGGGGCTGATATTGTGAAAGCAGTTAATAGACGATATATGGTGCAGCCTTTCTGACCGCTCCCCATGTTTTGCTGTGCAGGTGCAGCTGGTTGGCCTGGATGAGGAGAGCTCAGAGTTTGTGTGCAGGAACACATTTGATCATCCGTATCCCACCACCAAGATCATGTGGATTCCTGACACTAAGGGCGTCTATCCGGATCTCCTGGCCACCAGTGGAGATTACCTGCGGATCTGGAGGGTACCCGTACTAATTATTTTAATTCATCTGCCATGATAATTCACTATTTTATTTTAGAGGCTAAGCAATAAAGTGAAAGTGAACATTCTGTCATATGTGAACACACCACAGCACACAGTAAACCCATTCACCAAGTGAACACAGCGCCCGGGGAGCAGTGTGTGGGGACAGTACCTTACTCAGGGTACCTCAGAGAAGCTTACCAGTCTTTGGACTCGAACCCACAACTTCCTGATTGTAGGGCGAACGCTCTAACCACTAGGCTACCAGCTTGATGTAACTGACACAACCTTTACAGAACTGGGATCAGGATTCCCAAAAGCATCTCAGCACAGTGATGAATCTTAAATGGTCGAGTGATCTGTCTGCCGGTTAAGATCATCAGTTCCCTGAATAGTTGCTATAAAGTCCATTCAGGGCCTTTTGCAGATTCCAAAATACTTTATTGACAGTGATGAGCAAGTCTTTAGAGTATTTGTTTAAAAACTTCAAAAAATACAAAAAAAACAGAAAAACCCAACATACTAACGATACACAATAACACAACCACACACTAACAATACACAATAACACAACCACATACTAACAATACACAATAACACAACCACACACTAATGATACACAATAACACAACCACACACTAACAATACACAATAACACAACCACACACTAACGATACACAATAACACAACCACACACTAACGATACACAATAACACAACCACACACTAACGATACACAACCACACACTAACGATACACAATAACACAACCACACACCAACAATACCACACAATTGCAACATGCAATATCACTACACAATAAAAACTACACATTAAAAATACACAATAAAAAGCACACAAAACACCGCACAATAACAGTGCACCAATACTACAAAATAACACCACACAATATCAACACACAATAACAACATCACTATACCACAATACCTGACACAATTCAGATGCTCATCACACGTCTTCTTCATTCTCACACTCGTCCGTCTGTCTCAGGTGAACGATACAGAGACCCGTCTCGAATGCCTCCTGAACAACAACAAAAACTCAGACTTCTGCGCCCCTCTGACCTCCTTCGACTGGAATGAGGTCGACCCCAATCTTCTGGGTAAGATGATGTACCGCACACCTTCAGACCGCACACAGTTCATTCATTCATTCATTTATTCATGTGTTCATTCACTCATTCATTCATTCATTCCAGTTTATTTATGTAACTGACTTTCATTAGGCTTTTTATAAATCCCAAAGCATAGACTGTTTGGCCTAATGAGAGCACGAAGCCCATTTCTTGCACTTTCTATTAGCTCTAGCATTAATAATATTCATATTTCAGTCCAAAAAAAATCAACCGGTTTGTTTGTTTTGCGCTAAAAATCTGCTGTCTTGGCCAGGTGTGTGCTTCCCCATTACATACATATACACTAGCATGTTTTTGCACACAGATTTAAATTTGCATGACACTCACCTAATGTGTACTACTTATACTAATAATGATAATACACAATATACTAATAATACACACTGTATGTTCATCATCTGGGGTGGTGGTGGCCTAGTGGGTAGGATCCTACCTTCAGTACACCACCACTGGGTTCCTGAGCAAGACCCTTAACCCCAAATTGCTCCAGGGAGACTGCCCCCTGTAGTTAGGGAATGGAAGTTGATTTGGATAAAAGCATCTGCTAAATGCTGTAAAGGTAAATGTAAATCTGAGTGCCTGAGTGTCATTATTTTACTCATCACCAACCAAAATCCACCTAATATAATTATAATGTGACTCACCAGACGAGCATAAGATATATGATGATCTATTAAGTGCTGAAACAGTTAACGAAAGCATTTAAAGTTAAAGAACAGTCTAGAATTTGACTCTGCATCGCCACACAGCCAGTTAATAGGATGTCAGACGTGCACTGTTACAGATTCTTCTTATAAAGGAGACTTGTTTTATGTGACATATTTTTATTGATGTTGTAAATGGATAAGTGGTGAAAAGCCTGGACAAAAAACATTTGACTGGTGGTGTATTAATTAATGATCTTTCTCTTAGCAGTGTGTCTGTGTGCTCCCTTTGTGTTAATCTAAATCTAATGTACCTTTATTTAATGGTATTTCAGGGACTTCCAGTATTGACACCACCTGCACTATCTGGGGGTTAGAAACGGGTCAGGTGCTGGGGAGGGTCAACCTGGTGTCGGGTCACGTGAAGACCCAGCTCATCGCCCACGACAAGGAGGTGAGAGACTTCAGCTGCTTTTATAAACCTCTACCACCTCCAGCTCAACACATAATACACTCTTTACTGGCCAATTTATATTCAACTGCTGCTGATCATTTGCACGTACACTGTTTGGACAGTATTGGGACACACCTCCAAATGACTAAAGGCTGAGCTTTAATAGTATGGTTGAATGTGGCATTTGTGCCCATTTTGTTTGATATAGTGTATATTATATTAATAAACTCTTTCTAAACCACGCCTTTTATTAAGGGAGTGTTATTGAATGATTGGAACTGGTTACAGATGATTAATTTTCACGGATGTGGTGTCTGGGATATTATTATTATTATTATTATTATTATTATTATTATTATTATTATAGGTGTTCTGCAGCTTGGTTCCCTTTATTTTCAGATTTATGAACCTGAAGAGGGATCATATTGATCGCTTTTCACGTGTGATATGTGGGATATTGATTTAATGTAATCATTTTCTTTATTAGCGTGATCAGTGGTGTTGATGAGGAGTGTAAGTGTGGTGTTGACCGTCTGCAGGTGTATGACATCGCGTTCAGCCGCGCGGGCGGGGGCCGGGACATGTTCGCCTCTGTGGGAGCGGACGGCTCCGTCCGGATGTTCGACCTCCGTCACCTGGAACACAGCACCATCATCTACGAGGACCCCCAGCACCACCCACTGCTCCGCCTCTGCTGGAACAAACAGGACCCCAACTACCTGGCCACCATGGCCATGGACGGCATGGAGGTAACCTCAGTCCACACATCCTCTGGGGTTCAGCTGCAACAGGACAGGCCCAGAATCGCAGTAATAAAGCGCCTGTTTGAGTGGCCTTGACTTTTTTTTAACGTACACAATGTGATGCAAGTCTGTTGCATGAACTGTTTTTGTTGTAGTTGTTTTAAACACATCCAGTGCAGGAGAGGAAAGGAAATGGCATCTTTTCTATTTCGTTTTGTTTTGATTTCTTCCTACTGCTGAAATTTTTAAACCAAAATTTTGACCTTTGTTTGGTACATTTTACAACCATTTGGTAAAAAAAATGGCCCAAAAAGTTTAGTTTTTCTGGTTTGGGGGATTTTTTTTTGTTTGGTAGCTGCAATGGGCAAATTTCTAAATATGGAAAAAAGCCCAACAGCATAAAGCTCTCTCTTTCTCTTTCTCTCTATTATCTCTCTGTCTTCTGTCTCTCACTCTATTCCTTCTCATTCTTTCTCTCTCTTTCTCAGTAGTTGTAGTAGTTTATCTCTCTCTCTGTTTTCAGGTGGTTATCCTGGATGTGCGTGTTCCCTGCACCCCGGTGGCTCGGCTGAATAATCACCGCGCCTGTGTGAACGGCATCGCCTGGGCTCCTCACTCCTCCTGCCACATCTGTACTGCAGGTAAGAGACCAGCACAGCTATACACACACACACACACACACACCCCCACACATACTCACACACTCTCTCACACACCCACACATACTCACACACTCTCTCACACACACACACACTCACTCTTACTGATTATCTGTTCGTATTGTGCAGCTCTAACTGCCACCACACATCATTAAACGAACTGCGGGCCTGAAGTTCATGCAGTGAGGGTCTATATGTTTTCTGAAAGCTTATAGATTCAGTGCAGAATTGAAGACACAAACCTGTCTTGGCTGACCAAGCATTTCTTGGCTGATCAGGAATATTTGAGATAAAGGGAGTAAAACAATGTACAGGGGTCCTCGAGTTTTGCGACGGAGGTGTAAAACACACCCTAGTGTGTCACTTACCGATCCTAACACAGCTGTAACATCATAAAAACACAGCTAAGACACTCACTCACAGACTCAAACTCGAAATGTGATATGCCGAGACCGTTGTAACTCGAGGACCTCCCCCCCCCCCTCTTTTTTGAACGGCCCTCTTTACCTGGTCCCCTCTCTTTTAATTTCTACTGTAGCGGACGATCACCAGGCGCTGATCTGGGACATCCAGCAGATGCCACGGGCGATCGAGGACCCCATCCTGGCCTACACCGCCGAGGGAGAAATCAACAACGTGCAGTGGGCGTCCACCCAGCCCGACTGGATCGCCATCTGCTACAACAACTGCTTGGAGATCCTGCGGGTTTAACAGTGAAGCTGATACTGGCCCTGACTCTCCACACACCGAGGGCGGGGCTAGTCTCAGTGAAAGAGAGGAGGAGGCGGAGGAGGGGGCGGAGGCAGAAGAGGAGGAAGGGGAGGAAGGAGGGAGCGGATGGTTTCTGTGCTGTTGCAGAGGGCTGGAGGTTGCTGGAGGGTTTGGGTAGCGGAGAAGATCCGTGTGTGTGTGTGTGTGTGTGTGTGTGAGAGAGAGGGAGAATTTGCGTGTGTATGCGTGTTTTACTGCATTTAATTTCCATTTGTTCTGCATTTCATGGCGTGGTGTTCTGGTATTAGGCTCATATTTGGAGTCTTTCCTTCCTTTTGCAGTGTCGTTATTTCTGACGGTTTTCTTCTGCGACGATGTTACGATGCACAGCGGGAAACACGGCAGCATTTCTAGACCAGAAACATTTTTAAAAGGGTGTGCTCTCAACGTTACTGTAAGCAAAGCGTGCTTTTAAGTAGAAGAGACTGTAGTTACCAAGCAGCCAGCATTGAGATTACCTGGGAATGAAGCTTTTTTTTTTTATTCGCTTGTGGCAAATATTTCATGTCTAAGCAAAGTTGGGAACCTGCTGAAATATGCCAAAAGAGCATTTAATCTCTCTCTTCCATCCCAAACATGCCAAGTTTCTTTCGTTTCGTGAGCCCGTCTCCGTCGCTCTTCGGGTCCACATGCGGTTGAAAAGTGCTGCATTTGATTGACAGCTGAAACTCAAGTGATTGTGAGCATGCAAAATAGACTTGAGCCTAGAAACCAGGGGCATGTAGTCCACCCTGACTGTCGGTTCTCATTTTAAACAATTAGAGCTAAAGTCTCACATTTCAGGCAAGACGAGGATATAAATGCTTTTGTCACTCTTTAGAGGGGAATTACACATTTTTTCCAGAATATTTTCGAATAGTTTACCTCATTCAGAGTGGGTTCGGTGAGAATGCTTTACTATGGGGTTGAATGGAACCGGGAGTCGATGTCTGAACCACAAATATTGTCAGTTTATTTACTATTCAAACCCACCTGTGAGCCTACACCTGTTCTGAGGTCTTATTTGTGATGTTAATTATGGTAAATAAGTGGCAACTCTAAACAAAACATGTTTTTTTGGGGACTATTTGGCCTCACAACGCCCTGCATGTATCCCTCCACCACTAGTGGATTTTAAATATACATGTGATGCCAAAACGTTCCTAAAACTATCCTCTAACAGCGTCTCAAGTCTGTGTGTTCATGATCTATAACTTTCAGTGAGACGCACCAAACTCTACAGACGCCGGGTTCCATTCACCACCACTGTGAACACATCTGCCCGTTTTTACGTTTTTTCCACTTTAAAATTCAAACATCGTTTGAATGGACTCCACTTTTGTGTCGGCAAGATATTTTGCTATTCTCCGGCTCTCCTCGTTTCTTCTCATTCTCGTCTCGCCTTCGTCGCAGTTGGAAGGTCGCTCCCTTTTTACCGCATGTTTGTGCTCAATGTGAGAGATGTACATACATATATAAATATTATAAATAAGCTTGGGCAAGATGTCCATGTCGTGACTTTTTCCAGGCAGGTCACTCGTCGCTTGGTCTGTTCGTGGCTGTGGTACGACTGCGTGGTGGCGGAGAGTCCAGTGTTTCAGGACTCCGCTGAGAAGGAACCTGGAAGGCTCTCGCGAGCTCATCCTGACCCAGTCCTCTCCGAAAGAGTGCATATGTGATTACATGTGTGTGCCTGACCGCAATGTTTTTCTATCAATAAACTTGCATTGTTCTTCCATAAAGCTGTTGCTAATCCTTGAACGTCCAAATTCAGTTTCAGTGTCCAGAAAGACGTTCCTCACTGGGGAAGCCCACACACCTACACTGAGTTTATTAGGGGTCTTTCAGACAGCTTACCACCTCAAACACTAATATATTCCATGAATGCATTTCTAACAAGGTTCTCATGGCAAACTTAGGCCTTCGGTTACACTTTGATCATGAATATCAAACCATCAAAAACATTACTCATCCTGGTAGCAACCCAATGGGATTCTGGTTGTATCTGTTAAAAATTATAGACACATTTCTAGAAATCATTAGGTTTTCTTTTCTGAAGGTCCTGTGAGTTCTCTTTAGATTTTCTACTTCGAATTTTACTAAAGATATGAATAAAACTAGTTGGGACATTCAGATTATATAACAATAGAAATGTCACATGAAATACTCTGTGGCCGTTTTTATCAGAAACACTTATCTTACAGGTACACTTGGTAGATACAGTCCTCTCTGGACCACCAGAGACTAGGGGTGTGTGTGTGTGTGTGTGTGTGGGTGTGGTGGTACAAGAGTATCAGACACGGCGTTGCTGAAGATTTGTGTTCATTCAACAGACTTAGAAAACAGTTCCAAGACATTCTACATACTGTAATGTAACCTTGTGTTATTTAAATGAAAAAGTACATTAAAATGGGAAAAGTAACTTAAAACAAATTAAAATTTTTGTCAAGTACCAACGCCTCAAGTGTGAACACTCCTGTCTGTTATGTAGACAATAATGATAACACACACACAATAGTGTCAGTGTATTCAGTGTTATAAATATTCTTTAATCTAAAAAAAAAAAAAACATTTATAGTTATTTTGTGCTTTTGGAAACCTTAACAGTCCAGTAAGGTTTTCGCTTGAATTGTACATACATTCATTCATTCACCTCTTCCACAAGCCACGCCCACCGAGCACGAGCCGCACACACTGATCCACACACGGCTTTCAAAAATGATCCACAGAAACCGGTCTGACCAAACTGATGGGGTTTTTTCCAGAGAATGCTGGTACACACACACACACACTGAACACAGTGACCGTTTAAAGTACACAAGCACACAAGCTTCTCATGATGTGTAACATGTCTCACGTTTCCCACTATCTCACACACACACACTAATTTTAGCTTACATCATTGACCAATCAGAGAAACGGGTGTTAAATTAACCCCTTCAGTAAGAAACAGCATTTAGGCCCTGAATGCATCAAGCCAACGTCAGAAAAGGCCACACACACACACACACACTTCGTGAAAGGAAATAACTCTATAGAGCAGAATGTGACAGACGCGTATTTTAAATAAAAAGGTAATTGATCCACCGTTGAGTCAGAACCAGGCTTTTAGTATAAACCGGGTTTACCTGAATCCTTTGGCTTCATGGTAATAAACCCAATTCATTCCTTTCTCACACTCTTGACAACTTACTTGGTCGACCTGTATGTTTTCTTCTTATAACCTTTCCTGCATCTTCTACCACGCTTTGTGTTCGATTTCCCTCTTCCTTCCTTTCAGTTAGCTGAGTCCGACGGCTCGTTCAGGTCTGCAGGTGCCCTCTTAACTGCAGAAACATTCAAATTTTTAAAGTGATTTCATTATTTTTGCCTCTACAGTCCATTTTTTCCTCGATTTGATCTGGGAGTAAATGTCAGTAGTTACTATAATGTCATTTAATTGGTTTGAGTGGGCTTTCAGGAAGCCAGAATTTCCAGTCATTAAACTAAAAGTGTTACTGGCTGGGTTCAGTAATATTATTATTTTTTTTAAGGAGATATTTTTGTGCAGTAACACCAATGCTAGATAATTTTGGTCAAAAGTCATTCGCAGTTGATCTTCCTTCTCTATTCTAGATCCCTCAGAATTCGCCAGAAAGCACACCCTAAAATTCAAATACCATTTGAACAGTCCATCCCCAAAGCTGGTAAACCGTTGTTAATTACTTTAGAGTTGGAAATTGAATCTACTGTGTGTGTGCCAGCTCTGGAGAGTATAGATCAGCTGTCTCAGTCCGGCCAGACGGCACTAACAGCCTACAGGTGAAACTGACAGTTGGCTTGATGTTTCAGAGCCCTTGCATTCACACAATGCACCACTGCCTCCTTCGAATTCCCACGATTCACTGAATCAGACGTCTTTTCTCTTTGTGTCCGTCTTACCGGATGTAGTCGTATCTGATCTGCTGGTTCAGCTGAATGCTTGTTTATCCACGAAAATATATCATATAATCAGACCGCAACTGAAATATTAAAAATCCTATACAGTGAAAATCCATGTCTGGAGCTAAATAACATGGAAGTTAGAAAATGCCCAAGATATTTTCTCAAAACAGCAACGTCCGGTCGTAACAACCACCAGATTCAACTCGACCCAGTTCGATTCAGGGAGGAAAGGAAAAGTCTTTCGCTCAGTGAAGCTGCTGCTTTTCAGGACTGACTGCTAGAAGCTCAGCAATCTGGACAGAAAAAGCAAGAGCAGAGGGTCTGTTGTGGCCAGATATTCTTCTGCAAAGTCAAAATCTCAGTCACTTTGATAACTGTGACGCAGTGCCCTGTGACACATCGTGCTTTTTTCTTTTTTTACATGAAAGCAGCGATCACCCGACTCTCCTTTACGAAAAAGAAAGCTCCTGAAAGAGGATTCCAAACAGTGATGATATTGGAAAAAGTGGTTCATTTCATCAGCAGACCTCCTCCTCTCTCTTACTGAGGAGAGATATGGCACAAAGTTCCTCAATGCATTTGAAGAACGTACAGTAAGATGCACAGGTCTGACTCTGGTCCCTGGTGGAGGAGGCAGCCAGACTTCGGCACTTCCTTTCTCTACTTTATCAGAGTCTCAGACGTGCCGGCGGCGGCTGTGCAGGTGAGCACATGATGGCCTTCGCTTTTTCACGATGGTGGCAGCATGTTTAGCAATTCATAATTGAAAAAAGTGAAATTTTTAGTGTCGTCTGTGTAATAGAAACAGCTCAGCTACATAAAAAAGAGAAAACTCTTCGCTTCCGATTCTACAGTCCCTTTAAAATGTGTGCCATTTGACCAGGGGTGTGCAAGTTTGCATTTGACTCTATGTGTAGAAAATAAATGTTAGTCCCTCCTAAAGCCCTGGAAATATGGCAGGGCTCACCGAATTATTTTGCTATGGCTGCACAGGCGGCTGTGTTATGCAGAACATCCTTGCATGTGACAGTGGGATCAGGTTTGAAAAGAACTGTTCTGTTGACTTGGTGGACCTGGACGGACGTGTGCTGGTAGGAAAATGTGCACAAGTAAATAAACGCTTTCCGAAACTGCTTTGCTCTGAAGAGCCACGTTTTGTTCAGTGTTTCATTTGTGCTTTGCTCTAAGTGCAATATTAGAGGCAGACATGTCGAGTATGTTAGCCTGTGTGTGAGTGTGTGCGTTTGTGCTTCAGGTGACTCTGCGCTGGGTCCTCCCCTCTCGACGTGGACTCGCCCGTGTCCAAGAGTAGCAGCTTTACGATTCCTTTAAACCTCACAGTACTGCAGATGATGTGGGAGAAAAGAGAAGAAGGTGCAAGAAAGGGGGTGTGAACTGTTCTGTGACCAGCACCAGGCTGCTGCAGAGTGTGACAGTGGGTCCACACGACTGTCCCAGGTGTGGGGGGCCCACAGGAGGGGGAAATAGAAGAGACCACAGTCTACTGTAGACTCTAGCTGCCGGGAAGGATGGGGTCGGACAGGTGCCTCTGGATCTCGGCCGTGGCGGCGTCCCGCGAGGTGCTGGGGTTTTCCAGGTGTTCGGGGAGCGAAGGGAAACGCAGGATGCCACACAGTGGCCCAGCGACGTGGGGCGAGGCCTGAGCTTTGGCTTTGGCTTGGATTTGGGCTCGGGACTGGAGATGTGGAGGGACGCTCAGAGCCCCAGGGGTCGCCAGTTCAGTCTCTGTCTCTGGGGACATGGACATAGTATCGTCCGAGGCTACGGTCAGGTGGACGCCGCTGGACAGAGACTCTCGAGACTTGTGGTTGAGGTTGTCAGAGTCAGGGCTCTGTGGGGCAGGAAGAGAGGCACAGAACATCAGTTATTACTGGCAAGAAGGCATTTTAGTACTATTAGATTTGGAGTTTTTGTTTTACCATACGACTGTATGTTTAGAAAAAAAAGTACAGACTTTCTTCTGTTAATGTTACAGAGCTGGATGGCCTAGTGGTTAGGGCATTAGCCCTGCAATCAGAGGGTTGGGGGTTCAAATCCCAGCTGCTAGTGTCACCGCTGAGGTACCCTTGAGCAAAGTACCGTCCCCACTCTGCTCCCCAGCGCCTCACTGCTTCACTTGGTGAATGGGTTAAATGAGAAATAATTTCACTGTGTGTTGTATTTGTATGACTATGCATGTGACAAATAAAGAATATCTTAAATCTGGTCTATGTTGCTGGTGGTCTGATGTTTAGGGAGTTGCCCCTGTGATCAGAAGGTGGTGGGTTTGAATCTCAGGTACCGTCCACTACTTCCCTCAGGTCAGTAGGTTAAAGTTTGAATAAATGATATTATGTTTGCTGTGTGTAAAACTATTAGTTCTGGTTTCAGGAGATTTAAGAGAGTTTATGTAATAGCTTGTGCCTCACCAGTGAATGTTCATTTAAGTATAAAGGCACCGTCACTGAACTTGGATGCACTTATAACAGCCTTATATCACTTTATATCAGTTTACGTTCGAATTTTACAATTGTTGCTTCGAGTGTTACCAGCAGCACACTTGTCACAACATCTGCACAACTGTAGCTCACAGCAAAGTGCTCTACAAACACACTCTTACTTTAATAGGGGAGCAGAGGCTGTCGTTGATCTGTACAGTGGGTGGGATAGGTGCAGGGCTATGGAGAACAGGACCCCCAGTCCCATACAGGCTGGAGGGGGGAAGTGGGTGGGCTGGGGGAGACACGGCGCTGTAGGCTGGGGGCACCGGAGCCATCTGTCTCTGGAGCAACTGCAGAATCACATTAATGTCAGCTGTCATCCTTGTCTCCAACCTAAAGAGAGATAAAGGAGAAGAGAAAGAAAGAATAAAAAGAACGACAGAGAAAGAGCAGAAGGAAACAAATGAACGAGGCACAAATCAAGTGAAACACAAACAGAAAAAAATGTGGTGAGAGCAGAGAGCAGACCAAGAGGAAATAGGGGAGAAATTTAAAAACAGAAGCAGAAAGAAAAAGGGTAAAGAGAGATATTGTAATAGATGAGAAAATGGAAAGAATTTAGTAAGTGCTATAAATAATTCAGTAACTATGTTAAATGACTCAGACACTGTTAGAAATGACTCAGTAACTGCTATGAATAATTCAGTAACAACTATACATGATTCAGTTACTATGTTAAATGATTCAGTAATTTAGAAACTACTACAATGAATTCAGTAACTGCTACATTTAGCGCATTTAGCAGAGACTTTTTTCCGAAGTGACTTCCATTCCCTAACTACAGGGGGCAGTCTCCCTGGAGCAACTTGGGGTTAAGGGTCTTGCTCAGGAACCCAGTGGTGGTGTACTGAAGGTAGGACTAGAACCCATGACCTCTTGGTCCAGAGTTAAGTATCTAACCCACTTAGCCACCACCATCCTGGCTATGAATGATTCAGTAAGTTCTGTAATAATGAGGCCTCAGAATTAGATTGAGACTTAACTGAGTGCTTTCAGAGTGCGTTCCAGGTTCTGACCTGTTAAGCTGGGACTGCAGCAGCTCGAGACGTGCCTGCAGCTCGCTGGGCCTCTCCTCCAAACACGCGCTGCGGTGGTGGTGGTGGCAGACACGCGCTGACGACGAGCGCCTCGGACTCTCAGAAAATTGACTCGGCCTGCGCTCGGGCCAGTAACCGTACACATTCAGAGACCCTGACAGAGAACCAGGAATGATCAAGTGAAAGAGTGGTTAACAAACTTCTACCTTAAGTCAGCTGCAGTTGGAAATATAGACATCTTAGCTAACCTACTACATCTATGGGAAAACTGGGACATTTTTTCCACCAAAAATATTCCTTTAATGATTATTAAATGAAACAATAAATATAACAGTGCCTTTTATTGATAGGGGCCTTTCAAGATGCTCAAGGACACCTAGTCAAATCAAACATACAGTAGTTTGTAACAAGACATAAAAGTAATACATCATGATTATATAATAATAGCATAAGCCATAAGCATTAAATACTGGAAGTCACTCAATATTACAGGTGTCTTGTGGAAGAGAGGCCAGAAGGCTGTGGACCCCATGGTGGCCAAACGGGCAGGAGGTGTAGTGAGATTGATAGAAGTGGATGATCTAAGAATACAAGCAGGTGTGCAGGAGTGTGGTAGATAAGAAGTCTTCCTCTCTGTACCTGAGTAGGGATGTGCCCCCCGCTCCAGGCCGCCCCCCATGCCTGCTGGGGAGTTGTTGGGGGGCAAGAGGCTGACCACCGCTGGAGGATAATCCCGCACTTCTGGAGAGTAGCTGTCTCCCTGGCCGGGCCCCGGAGGTTTGAGCTCATCTTCACTAGACAGGGAGTCCGCACTGGCACTGCTACACAACTCGTCCCACTGAGAGCGCGACAGTGCCTCCCTGTGGTTTCCCATCGGGGCACACGATTGGTCCGGATACGCGTCTTCTCTGTCCATCCCGTCTGAACACAGAAATAGTGTTGCCTTCATCAACGAAAATGATCACATGACAAAAACGAGACGAGACGCAACGTAAATGCTGGTCATGTGACGATAACTATAATGAGATATATCATGTAATACTGTTGACGAATAAGAACGAGACTAAATATGGTTTACATAATAAAAGCTATGCGTTGACTAAAACGAGACGTTATGTAGACTAAAATACAACTTTCATTGACTAAAACTAGACTAAAATAGTCGTGGATAATTCAGACTGAAATAAGACTAAAATGCTCAGACTTTTAGTCGACTGAAACTTGACTAGACTACAGAGAGTGTGGACGTGACTAAAATGATAGCTTATCGCAAAGACTAGACTAAAACTAAAATTAAGTCAGGCCGCCAAAAACAACACTACACAGAAACAAAACAGAGATACAGAGGTTACAGGTCAAGGTTCCGAAGCCATCATATGCATACATGACATTGCATATATATACTGGTAGTGATTGACAATCTAGACATACAGCCATGTGCGTAAGTTTAGACACCCTTGGTCGAATTACATGTTTTTTTTGTAATGTGTTCCTCTCAGCAAACAGACAGTGCAGTAAACTGTGCAAAGTGTGAACATATTTGCCTTTTTTTTTAATTTTACAAAACATAATTCGCCCAGGGCGTCTAGACTGTTCTGTACGACTCTAACACACACAGGTTTACCTGGTCGGTTGCGTCGGAGCGAGTTTCTCCTGCGCCTCGCTCGCCGGTAGCCGCAGTCTGACCCCTCACTGGGGGTTGGCTGCATAATTCTGTCTGCCTGATACACACAAGCTTCAGTAACTCACATAACCACTAATAACACACCACACACACACAGACCCAAGCTATCATTACTGTCATAATAAAATCTTGTACCTGCATTTGTTTGTTTTGTAGTGTTCTGAAAACTAGCTACTCTTTACTTCGCGTTAATGTAAATAATCCGGAATTACTAATAAAATCTTACAGTAGATTTTAGTCTTTTCTTCTGTGCTTACTAGATGTACATGTTTTTCTTACTTGTTGATACTTTCTATTTTAGCAGTCTGTGTTTAGTGACACTATTTCAAATGTCTGTCACTGGGTTTCCGTGAAATATAGGTGAGAAATGGTTGGTATCAGATCACACCATGTTTATGTTCATAACTGAGGGTTAAAACGTTTCCCTAGTTTTTGGACATTGTCAGTACTGGGACATAATGTTTAGTTTTTAGCCCAGAGCTGCTCATAATCTGCGCACATTAAACATAGCTGAGGGGGAAGACGAGCGCACAGCGTGTGACTTACATCTCGGAGGTTGAAGGTGATCTCCAGGTTGGTCCAGAAGCTGTCGGAGAAGTCTGGGTACATGTCCAGGACCTCCAGCAGGTCGTCCCGCAGGATCTTGTGCAGGTCACAGTACGTCAGAGCCCTCACATCTGCATTCGACTTTCCAGGCCTCCCGTACAGACTGATGGGCTCCCCGAAGATATCGTTCTTACCTGGGCAAGATAAAAGACCGAACAGAACGATGTGTGTATATATTTATATGTATATGTATATTTATATGGAAGAATAAGAGAGCACTGCAGTTTATTTTTAAATCAGCATCTCTATGAGTGTGAAACCATTCCAGTCCAGTGTCTGTTAAATTCCTACACAAGCACCT
>JBBPCY010000028.1:5947132-5959930 GCA_037974405.1 Brachyalestes nurse | reverse complement strand
TTTATTTAAAATAAACAAAAACAAACCAAGCCTCATTCTTTAGAACTTTTTGTTACTTAACTTTGCTGTATCAGAACCGTACCAAACCGTGATGTCAGAACTATAGTGTGAACCGAACCGTGACCTTTCTGTACGATACACCCCTAATATACACCATCAATCATCTTAAACCAGTAATAAATACACTGGTCTTTAACCAGTTACACATCACCACACAACATCTTTAACCAGTTATATATCACTATTCACCATCAAACACTGTCTTTAAACAGAGAGAGACATAAAGAAAAAGCTAGTAAGAGACACAGAGAGAAACATAAAATGTGTTCAGTTATCTGGACTGCACCTGTATACTGTACTGTCTCCCTGAATCCGAGGGTCTCACACACTGTTCTAAATCAATGGGGCTTCTGAGCGCCACAAGCGTTGGGTCTATCATCGGGAGATTCTATGTTTGATTCACAGTAGTGTGGCAGCCATCCATGGTCAGGAGTCCAGGAGAGCATAAATGCTGGCCCTTCTTCTTCCTCCATGTCTGTCTCTACTAACTGATGTTTTAGACACTTTAACATTGTCAGTGTTCTTCTCCAAGCGTGTTGAGCTAGTGATGCTGTCTAAAAGCTGAATTGGAGTTTCAGGTATCTCATAGGAAGCACATGCATCAAACTTCCCAAAATGTTGGTGGTATCACGATACTGGGACACCAGTTGGGATTGGTCACTACTATTTCGGGGAGAAATTGGCAGAAAAAAAGACTGCGATTAAAAGACTTTGCTAAAACAGTCTCCAATAAGTCCAGAGTATAGAGCTGGAAACTGGGAGCTGGTAACGTCAAGCTACCATTTGGCTTGATAAACAAACAAATGTGATGAATGTATTGACAGCTTTTGCATTCACTAATATTTAATCAATTTAATATATATTAATGAGTGTGTGGGCCCTGTATAGATCATCATCAGTATATTCTCTGTTGTCAATACGAATACAGAGCGCTAATTTTCATAAGGCATCTGTCCATTATCTGTTGAAGTGGCCGCTCGAGACACACAGCTGGAGAACCTGCTCCACTGATACTTTAACATCGGCTACCTCTCATCTCCCACTCTTTGAACTCCACTGTGTTGGAGGATGTTTTAGTGATCACACCATCAGCCAATAGCTCTAATGTTCCATTAGCAAATGGTGATTATGGCTAGCTCAGGGGACCATGGCAACGACTGGTTACCATGGAAACCACAAATTGATCAGGGGACAACAGTAATGTGGAAAACTTGGTGGACTGGGACAAAGGGACTTCCCTCACCAGTCAATGGCCATCACTGGTTACCATGGTGTCCGAATTTTATCTCCAAGCTAAGCATGTCAGGGGTGGCGACTGCGACGGACGAAAGTAGAGGGTGGTGTGGGAATTTCCTACAACATAAATAGCTCGACCCAGAAAACGCAGGTTGTCACCAGTCAACTCATCACTTGCTAATACTTTGTTAAGACCTGACATGATCCAGTTCGCCGCGAAGAGGAGAACGGCACATCTATTTCGGTTGACTGACCCCACAACACTTTATTTCTGTTGGATGTGAAAAACCTCTAACATCCGCCCCCTGCGGCATAATTAGTCTCAGCTGTAACTGTGACGTACGCCACACAGACAGAAATAGAAATAATGTTGCAGAAGAGGAAAAAAACACACCACAACAGCAACAAAGTCGATGTTTTCCTTAGCAGGTGGCCTCTGAGAGGACGTGAACTCACATTCGACACCATCTTTAACTGGTCGCACATGACTATAGACCATATTTAACCAGTTCTACATCATTATAGACCAACTAGATCTTTATCTAGTTATAGATCACTAGCATTATTCAACATCATAAACTGTCTTTAACCAGTTATCCAGCACTATACATCATCTTTAATCAGCTGTACATCACTATACATCATCATATAACATCTTTAACCGGTTACACATCAGTATACACCATCATACACCATCCTTAACCACTTCTCCATCACTACTCATCACCATACACTGACGTTAACCAGTTATATATCACTAAATACCCTCATACACCACCTTTATCCAGTTATGCATCACTACACACCATCATACACTGTCTTTATCCAGTTATACATCACTATACGCCATCATACACATCTCAAACCAGTTACACATTACTATACACGATAACATACATCTTTATTAAGTAAAGCATTACTACATACCACCTTCAACCAGTTATACATCACTATAATGAGCATACACCACCTTCAACCAGTTATACATCAGTGTACTCTACCAGCTACATGCTGAATTGGTTATTCACCATTATACTCCATTACACACTGTCTTGAATCCATTATAGATCACTCTACACCATCATACACCGCCTTGAACCAGTTAAAGATCCCTGCACATAATTATAAACCAGTCCTAAATAGTTAGGATGAACTATAAACCAATCCTAAAAAGTTATGCTCTGCTGGAACAGTGCGATTACTGACCGGGACAACGATGAGCGCCTCCATATCCAGGTTTTCCAGGACGTCGTGCTCTCGGCCATAACAGCCACAGGACAAATGAGTCTTCAGAAAGCCCAGGAGGCCGCCCTCTCGACCCCGAAACAGACACCTCCGCTCCCCGTTCATCATCTCACACACACACACACACACACACACACACACACACAACCAGCCCTACTGACAGCAACCGTGGAACTACAGCTCCGTCAATCCCCTCTGACAGAATGTGAGGAAAAAAAGGAGAGCCAGTAACAGACAGCCAGACAGGAATCAAACATCTGGACAGAAAAGGGATACGCAAAAAGGGTCCATGGAAAAAAAAATCTTTAGACTTTCAACAGAGAACAGTAAAAGATAGTTCTGTAAATATGCCACTGAGAGACAGACTTGCTGAAGACCTGCTAAAGTCACAGTAAAGATAAGCTACAGCCACAACAGAGACCCACTAAAGCCAAATGAAAGTCATGTTTAAGACTACAGCCCCACTAAAGATTAACTACAGTTGCAGTAAAGACCTTCTACAGTCACATTAAAAACCAAAGCTGCATTTATGACCTAAATCACACTAAAGACTTGCTACAGTCCCATTAAAGAATAACTACAGTTACAACAAAGACTTGATCTAGTTACACTAAAGACTCCCTAAAGGCTCTAATATCAGACAAAAGACCCAGTAGTCACACTAAAGGACCCACTGTACACGAAAGACAGTCTAGTCACACTAAAGACGCTCTATGGCCATCCTGAAGACCCTCTGGTACGGAAACTATACTTGCGGCACCACAACACTCTAGTATGTAATGTGAAAGCCCGCAAAACGAAAACCCTGGCTGGCCTCGGACCCTTTTATAAATCCAGCCGGTCTCACACTTCCAGCACCATGTGATCTCGTTTCTCTAGCTCTCCACATCGGATGAACTAACCCATTTAGTGGGAAATCGACCGAAAGGCGAGAGCGTTTTCGAACATTTTCAGTAGGTCTGAACAAATTGGGGCTGAGTGTGACTGTGCACGTTCCTCTCTCACCGGTCTGCAGGCACTTTTTTTTTAAATGGAGCTGAGGCTCAGACCTCTTTACCTAAGCTGTCCTTTAACAACTCAGTTCCTAAAGGAGCACTTGTTTTTGTTCGTGTGGGTGCTGGGGACTCTTATGGGGACTTTTATCATATGCACAGCATGCACTGTGCAAAAGCCTTAGGCTCCTATGCAAACTGTTTAAATCCATGAGTGGCAAGAGTAACACGCAAGTTAACATTGACATTAGTTTAACATTAACAATGTCATATTTTTGCACATGCAACTCTCTGCTGCTAACATACAGTATCTGTCATAATACTGTATTCATCCAGACTTGTACTGTAGCTACTGTCGACTGCACTAAACGTTGTCTTGTCTGGTTGTATTGTTACTCTTGTGTTTTTTTTTGCAGTCTCTTTTGTCCTGTCTGCACTTGTGGCCTTCTGATCTGTTCTTGTGTTGCACTATGGTCCTGGGGGAACGTTGTTTCGGTTCACAGTGTTCTGTGGTTGAAATGGTTGAAATGACTATAAAACCTACAGCAGACAAACAAGAAATCATTCGATAATATCAAGATTTGTTTTGTCTGTAAAAAGTATTTGAAGTTTTGTGATCTGGTTGGAAGAACACAGGTTTGGTTCCAGACTTCACCTCCAGCTGTTTGGATTTGTGAAACTCCATCAGAAGCACCTGATTTAATTAAGTGAAGTATCATCTGAGCCCAACCAGGGATTTGATGACAAATAATTATATAATACTAGGTTTTCACAGGGAGAGGTGTGGGACTAAGCAAACACACAGATGCACATAAACTCACTATTTACTGTATTATTTGTAGAATTATTCTAAGATTAGCCTTTAAAAGCATATACTGGGCAGCCAAACAAGTTTTAAACAGAATTTTCTCAGGTGTCTCAGGTGTTTTGCATGGTACTGGATATCTGCTCAGATGGACCAGTGATAATTTTGGTGGTTTTGTCTGCCAGTTTGGTTTGAACTCATGTGGTTTCGTGAGCCTAGATAATATTGATTAGATAATATTAGTTAATATTGAATTGTCTTGAGTTCTCCACCTTTGAACGGTGAGAAACTAAACCAGAATATTAGGAGGCCTGTCCTGAATGTGGTGTGAACAAAAGGATTTGATCCTGCAGCCATTGTGTGACTGGGACAAATCCACACATGCAAATAAGAACTGATTTGCATCCTACTTTGCATGGGCCAAACGGCGAGGGTTTCACAGCTGTAACGACCATCTCCAGTACTTGGAGGGAAAACTACTTGACGAATTTGAGCTTGTCCAGGGGTATTTTAATCAATTCCTGTGTGCTACAGTATTCTTTTGATCATAAATATCCTACCAAGCATCAAGACTGAATGCCAAAACTAAAACTGTTTATCCATTGAATCTTTTGAGGGGTCCTATTGCCTGTGCTGGCAGCTAAACCTCTCAAAAGTTTAATTCTAAAGCAGGACTGCCCAAAGTGTGGGCCATCAGGACACCTGATTTGACTCGCCAGAGTTAACTCAACCCCACCTCCAAACCAGTGAGAAATAGTATTTTTGTACTATAAAATTGCTTATTTTAGCAAAGAAAACCCATTTCGTCTTTATTTGTGTATTTTTGTCTATTCTGGCCCACTAATGCTATTACAAACTGGCCCCTAAATGAAATAAGTTTGAGGACCTCTGCTCTAAAGGCTACTGCTACTGATGTAAGGAATAGTTAAAGCTCAATGACCCTGAATAAAGAAGCTATAAGTACCAGTTACAGTCAAACATAAGCAGCTCAGTCCAGACTAATGCAGGCGGTCACATGAAAGAGCAGCAGTCTGAGCAAGTTTCTGAGTCTCAGGGGATTCAGTATCTCCTGATCCTCGTCCTGATGTCATTATAACAGGGACATTCTGTACAGATGACATTACCCCTCCCCCTCCCTCACTCCCTCATTCCCTCACTCAGTCTATCTCTCCCACTCTTTCTCTCTCTCTTTTCTCTCTCCTTCCCTCTGTTTTTCTTAGTCTAATTTCTCTTTGTCTCCAATTTTCTCTCTTTTTTCTCTCACGCTCTCGTCCCGTCTCTTTTTCACTTTCTCTCATTCTCAATACCTCTCTATTATTCTCACACTGTTTTCTCTATTTTCTCATTGTCTCCAATTCTCTCTCCCTCACTCTATCATCTCCCTTCTCACTCTCTTCTCTTTATATCCAGTTCTCTCACTCATTCAGTTTCTCACTCCTTTTCTTCTCTCCCGCTCTCTTTCCCTCTCTTTTTCTCTCATTCTCTCTCTCTCTCTCTCTCTTTCTCTCACACACACACACACACACACACACACACACACACTGAGAAGAAGTGGGGAAGCTGTTAAACGGCTGACTAAACACAGTCAAATCCAAAACGGACCCCCAAACTCAAATCAGCCTCTAAAGCCCACCAGCACACACTGCTTTAAATACTTCACATCCCACGGCTGAACTTTCCACACAGCTCACCACGGAAGTTTCCACATGCATGCGTGAATGCGGCACACACACACACACACACACACACACACACACACAAACACGCCACGAGTGCACACTCGGGTCCATGTGTTAGCTGATTAACACACACCCGGCGCTCACATGCACACACATGGATTCAGTGGCGCGCGAGAGCTGAAGTTATTGATATAATCTGCTGCTCTGTTTCATAATGACAGGCCCGCTCAGATCCATCCTGTCTGCACGCAAACACACACACACACACACACACACACACACACACACACACACACACACACACTGACCACTGAACAGACCTGCAACACAATGCACTGAGAACTTTTCATTTAAACTAGTTTTCAGGCTTGGCACAATTTTCTGTTGTTTTTTTTTAGACTCAATTTTCATTACTTTATGTGTTAAATGTCTCAGACCTGTTTAGAAAAATAAATAAATACATTTCAAAACAAGTCATCCTTGTGCAAATTGGTAAGTTTATAAATGAGATATAGCTTAAATTAGGGATGCACCGTTACGGGATGTGCAGTTACATGTACATTTCTGCTGATGACCATATTTTATAAAAACGTTTATATTTTAAATGGAGAAACTGGGAACAATAAACACGTCATCAGTGACTGGTTCGATCGGTTGTTTCCTCAGAAGCGGTGCGTCGGCGATACGGTTTTCAGTTTCAACAATGTATTTTTAATTTGTTTGATTGATATGCATTGACATGGTTAGGCTTATCTACTACCGTGTTTGAGAGCTGCCCTGCCCTGTTATTAACTGTCCCTGGGAGATAAACAAAGATTCAATCAAATCCATTTAATTCACAGCAGGACTGCAGGGACTGGGACAATGTATGCAGCCACTGTTTATCTTATGGCAATTAGTAACCACAACACACATGCAAATGAATCCAATATTTAAACACACATGCAGAACAGAAAACCATAATCATAATCCCACTAAAGGCACTTTTTAAAAAAGAAACTTATACACACCAGTGTGACTTGCAATCAACGTGCAATGATAAAATCTGACCTGTCCTGAGACACTTACACTGGACTGTAAAGACTAAAATAAAGTAAAAGCCAAACACGCCTGTACATAAATCCATATTTGGTGACCAAGTGAGAGAACATGAGAATAAAGGAGGCTGTAAATTCTCACACTGTAACTTCCTTTTTACAGTAAACAGTAAACAAAAGCATGCCAGTTCCAGATAAGTCTTGCGTGATGAAGTTGGTGTGCTGTTCAACTGTAGAGCTTTCAAAGCTATGAAAACTGAGGCATATATTAGATGTGAAATATTAAATGATGAACAGACTCTAAAATGACCAATAAACCTGTAGAACAATTACCATGAAGTTCTAGGAAATTAAATTAATATTTCAAATGAAAATTAAATTAACACCTAGAATGAGGTTCTGGGCAATAAAATGAACATCTAGAATGAAGTTCTGGGCTATAAAATGAACATCTAGAATGAAGTTCTGGGCAATAAAATGAAAATCAAGACAGAAGCTATAATAAACCAGTCCCTAAAATGAACTTGAATGAATAGAAATGGTACCTAGTTCTCATATTTGAATTGCCATTTTTAAAATACTGATTTTACTGAACTGTTGTTTGTAAATGTGTTTAATATCAACAATACAGAAGAAAAGTATGAGATCAGATCTGAGAGGACAGAAAAGTGCTCTGTGGCAGCTGCTTGTAAGAGACGACATGATTTTCCTGCGATTGCCTTTGTTGCTTCTATCCCACTGACAGAAAACGTTCAAGTTCAGAATTAAAAAAATAAAAATACCAGCAAAGACTGCAAAGAAGCTCCAAGTTCCAAGCAAAACAGAGGACTGTCCTTCAGCTGGAGAAAAGTTCAGAACTTGTGGAAAACACAGTCACTTCGTCACCTAACAGCAGACACTTCGGCCGAAAACACCTTCGACTAGCGATCTATATCTGCCTTCAGCCATCAATCAAACAGGGTCTTGACCTTTACTTAGTCTACCATCAAACACAGGGGTACAAGACATCTACCTCTAAGAGAAGACGCTGGAGAGAGAGAGAGAGAGAGAGAGAGAGAGAGAGATAGAGAGAAATAGAGAGAGACACAGAGAGAGTCTGTAAAGGAGAGAATTAGTACTTACAGGTTTAAGTTTTTGCTTCAGGCTCATGGTGGCATTCTGTGAGCACTACTGGGAGAGAGAAGCAGAGCAGACTGACACATGGGAAACACAGCTGCTCGCTCTCTGTGTGAGTCGCACACACACACACACACACAAACGAACATGTGCGCACACACACTTGTGAAAGAAAAAAAGCTCAGAGGGCACAGAGGGCAAAAAAAGAGAAATGTACACCACTGACACCAACAGAAGGTGAGATGAAACACACATCTCACCACCTGCAGCTCCCCCAGCAACTCTCTTCACATAGTTTTCTTTGTGTCGTCTCCCTGTTGTGTGAGTTACTTCCTTAAAGGAACAATTTGTACACACACTGTCCGTGGTAATCCATCTCCTAGATAAAAGTAAAGTGGACCCATAAAGTCACGTGTGAACACACCACAGCACACAGTGTGAACACACCACAGCACACAGTGTGAACAGTCTGAAATTCTTTCTCTGTATTCAACCCATTCACCAAGTGAAGCAGGGGGCTGCCACCAACGGGGAGCAGTGTGTGGAGACGGTACCTCGCTCAAGGGAACCTCAGTGATGCCACTAGCAGTGTTGGGATTCAAGCCCACAACCTTCAGATCGCAGGGGCAACTCCCTAACAACCAGACCACCAGCTGCCCCCACCTGCACTAAACCAAGTAAATAAATTCACCCCAAATTCAGACCTGTAAGATGAAATTAAAAACTAGAGGCATGGGGATTTTATAAACCGAAACACTGGCTTTATGGACAAAAAAAGTTCATGTTTTCTCACACTGTGCCTCGAAACACAAACACACCCTGCATTGCAAACTACAGACCAGCCGTTCACATAACAGAGCACATCATGTAATACAGACCGATCAATCGCAGCAGGGATCAATGGAGATATCATTTCCCTTTTTTTTGCACCGAGCCAAATCGAAGCTCAATTATCAAGCAAGGAACCACCCGCCCGAGTTACATCACTGGCCGTAACTCCGCCAGAGCGCCACGCAGGCAACCCTTTCTGTCCACAACACTTCTTCTCAATGAACACAACGAGCTCTCGACGCAGGGCGCACTTAATTACGCAGAGGAAAGGCCTTTAGAGACCTAAACGTGACCTAAACAATACAACACTGAATTATTGTATCGAATACTGTAAATATTAACACTATATTTTACTACAAATCTTGGTTCAAAGGTGGCTTATTTTTTAATCCCTGTTTTACTCAAAACAAACAATTTTTCAGAAAAGAAATGTGACAATGGACATTTCTGGCAAACAGTTGAAATTTCAAAATTCAGAATTTTGAATGTTTCCCCAGCTTTTTAAAGCTTGTTGCTAGTGTGTTAACTCGAGGCTGTCATTGGCTAGACTGATGGTGCCATCACCTCCTATGGGAATTATGGTAAATCCCAGAAGCCGACTTGAAAACTGCACACGAACACTCCCTCACGTCGTAATTTCCACTGGGGAACTGGGAGAAAATTTTGATACACGAGTTGCCGAGATGAGATCAACTTTGACCTTTCAACATGGCGGAGAGCAAAGAACACAAACAAGCAAGAGACCCCCATCTTACCTTGTGGCTGACCTGTGACACTATTGTACATTTTTCACACACATTTACAAATAAAGTTAGCTTTTCCGATATGACATGTGTGTTCTATATCTAAAGCTTTCACATATATTCTGGAAAATCAGTAGCCTTTTAAAAGACTACATTTCCCATGATGCACCTCTGCCATGTATTGGCCCAAGTAACAGCTCAAGACAAACTGTGGGTCCATGTTTTTTCATCACTACGACAACAAAAGCACTTGAACACAACACACTTAAATTCCAAATTACAACTGTAATGGATATCTTTCTCAGAGCATGTGAAGGCAGCATTAGATCAGAGGATATCATCTGGAGTATGCTTGACGTGGTGGGTTTGCTGGGCATCAGGACCAACGACACCAGAGACAGAGAGAGAGACAGACACACACAAGATGATCAGTGGGAAGGATCTAATGACATCAATCTTCTCATTGAAGAACACGGCAAAGTCTTCTGCTGAGAAAGTCCCTTTGGTTACTTCACAGGACCACAGACAGCCATGGAGAGACATGCTTTGGTCTGGAAGACAAGGGGCAGAGTAGATTAATTGAGCTGTGGAGAGATGATAGGTCATTGGTGGCCAAGATAAGGAAGAAAGAATAGAGAAGGAGAGAGGGTAGAGATTGAGAGAGGATAGATTTTTTTGCGGGTAGTCATAGGTGTTACATGTGGGTAATGAGACGAGGAGGTCTGAAACGGCAATTTGAAAGATAGAAGATGGTCAGAGAGATGTAGAGGAGTGGATAATATATTGAACATAAGTGATCTGGTTGATACCAAGTTGAGTGTTGCCGGCTTTGTGGGTTGGAGGAGACTCGCAGAGTGACAGGCCAAAGGATGATAGGAGCATCGCAAGAGGTTTGCAACTTGTCTCCTGGAAGAGTGAAGTCTCTGAGGAGGATGAGTGGAGAGTCCTCAGCTGGAAATGAGCTCAGGAGGTTGTCCAGTTCATCAGTGAAGTCACCCAGCAGGCCACGTGGCCGAGAAAGGATTCCTCCACATGTAGTGCGAGGAGTGAGAGAGCAGCCGGAGTAGTGGAGTTCTCTGGTATGATCCACATCTCTGTGAGGGCAAGGGAGTGGAATGAATGGAGAGACGCCTGTCCAGAGATAAAATCAGCTTTCTTTATGCAAGATTGGCAATTCCACAGACCACCATGAACCACTGTAGAAGGCCGTGGAGAAAAAAAAACTTTAGCTGTCAGATTGATTACTTCAAACTTCAGGGTTTAATGTGATAAGATGACTTTTGTGCCCTTTAAATAGAAATCCAGACTGATCTTCACATTTTCAAGGCCCTGAATGTGAACAGATTGAGTGAAAACATGTGAATGACCCAAATGGGCAGATTTAGATGCAATTCCACCACTATCCTCTTCTTAAAGCTGTGCTTCCAGCTATGGCTTATAAAGGAATCCACTACACAGATGGAGGGTTAATGCCAAATATAATGCAAAATCTATAGGTCTTTGGTAAAGAGTAGAGCCAGGTTGCCTCCATTTGTGAAGCTGTGGTATTATGACCTCAGCAGCTTCTGGAAATGTTGACGTTTTCGCATATTTCTTTGACATTTTGCTTCTTGGTGGTCCCTAAATGACACATGGGCATGGTCTTATGAAAATCCATTAATTGATCCATTAACTGATTTCCAGTGTTGGGGAGTAACGGAATACATGTACCGCGTTACGTAATTAGAATACAAATTATGAGTAACTGTATTCCGTTACAGTTATCGTTTAAATAGGTGATAATCAGATTACAGTTACTTTGTTAAAATAAATGGATTACACTGCTGTATTTTCCTGTTCCATGTTAGACTATCCCTGCTCTAATTCTGGTAATTCCATGCATTGGAAACTCAAACAAAACAGGCAATAAGAGCCAATCCTGTGTCAGTATGCAAACTAGCCATGTGCACCAAACAGAAGAAAAACTAAACTTGGAGATTGAAAACAAAGTCCTACTAAAATGGCTACCAGGCTACCAAGCAAAAGCTAGAGTGTATCACTAGCACACTTTTGATTCCTCACATCCAAAAAGGTGGCAGAAGATCATCGCACACCCAGAAGAACCAGGTGAAGTTAAGGCCAAGCGCTCCGGAGACGCAGCAGATCTGACGCAGCAGGTCTGAGGTAAAGTTAGATAGCGCTGCTGACAGCGAAGCAGGTAGAGGAACGGAGAGACCGACTCTCGGCTGGACATTAATGCAGGAAATTGGGGTGAATGGTGTGCAGAAGATGAGTGTGTGCAACTGTGTCCTTTCTGGCTTCGGCATACTGCATGGTTATGTAGGCCTTGTGGTCGGTTGGAGCAACCTAGCCTTGGAGTTGGAGAAGTTGGGGTGTGTGTGTGTGTGTGTGTGTGTGTGAGAAAGAGAAAGAGCACCTGTCGTGGTGATGTGTGGCTTCTTGTAAGCTGTCTGTTAGCATCCGCCGTGGTGCTTTTTAACTTCAGTTTGCTTTGTGTATGTGTTCAGTGATGTATCTGTCTGATCGTATTTGCTGATGGATGGTTAAATAATGTCACACCATTGGTCATCATACTGCAGGCTCTCATTTACAAGTGCACTGATTGCATGCCGATAGTCTGTATCTGACATTTATTCAGCCAATTGCCTCTGTAAGTGCACCAGATTGGTACCAATTGTTGTTGTGTCTGCAGTGTAATGCACAACTTTGCCTCTACTTGTTATAAAACAACGTGCATCCACACAACTTTAGCCAATGCAACCTCCTATTTCAGTGTTGCTTTATGAATACTATAGGATATGGTATTATGAAAAATGTTTAATTGTGTGTGTGTGTGTGTTGTCATGCAGGCTATAGACTGATTGTCTTGAGATATTGTAAGGTTATAGGCCTACTGGATGTAGAGAAAATTTTGATTGGTATTGTATAGGGTATGGTATAGGGAGATGGGGACCCCTGAATATTGACAGATATTTCTCACACTGATATTTTTTTTTTGTAAAAAGCATGACAAATATATTAAGTAATCCAAAGTAATCAGAATACGTTACTCAC
>JBBPCY010000028.1:5921370-5937683 GCA_037974405.1 Brachyalestes nurse | reverse complement strand
CTCACACACACTCACACACACTCACACACACTCACACACACTCACACACACTCACACACACTCACACACTCACACACACTCACACACACTCACACACACACATATATACTCTCACACACACCTCACACACACACACACACATATACTCTCTCTTTCACACACACACACACCTCACACATATATACTCATACACACCTCTCTCACACACACACACTCTCTCTCACACACACCTCACACACATATACTCACACACACACATACTCTCTCTCACACACACACACACACACACACACAGAAGAGAATATCTTTTAGAAGTGTCTTTAAGAAGTGACCCTTTAGTGTTTTTTAGAAGAATGAGTCTCTCATGCTGAGGTGTGTTCACGCGTGACTGTAGGGTTAATAAATGAAATTTAAAAAATGTCTTACAAGAGTGAAACTTTGAGAGAGTCTTTTCTTAGACGAGTGAGACGTAGAAGTGAGTCTTTTAGAAGAAAAGTGTTTTTTAGAGTGTGTATGCATCAACTTCAAACAAATTTGTCATTTAAAATCTTAGATCAAAATGTCCTTCAAGTGACTAAGTACCACATACAGTATCATCAGCAATGTGTGAGTGCAAGGATTTCACAGTCAACAAAACCTCGTGTTTACCATTTTTTCCTTTTTTTTAAAAACAGATGTCCTGTTAAAACGATGTGAACAATATTTTACATAAATGTCCATTATAAGTTAAAGTTGTTTCTTGTGTAAAGTTACCATTTTAATAAGAGGTTTTGTTTTGCAGCAATATAAAATCACATCAATAACGGCATGAAATGAAGGAAAACATCACTGAGCATACAGTTATTTTATTGTAAATAACTTTGATACATTGGACTTTGCACTGCAAGTCCCACGTCAAGATACATATTCATATATATTTAACCTATTGGTTTATAGTCTTTTGCTTACCCCAGGGTTTTCACAATTCACAACAAAAACTACAACCAAAAAAAACACCTCTTTGGCGTTCTTGGATCTGTAAGATTGGTATCGATATCATTATCTAGCTGCCCGTTACGTGTAGCAGCCTGATTGTGTCTCACCTGATCCATGAATAATTCTTTGGAGGTCAAAACCCTCTAGAAAAAAAGAGGGAGGGGCATAAAAGGAAAAACAAATGCAAACACTGATTGGTAAAAGCGTGTGTGTGCCCGCGTGATGGGCACCTGTCACTCAAACCCTGAGCTAAACAAAGTCGTCGAGCTGAGTGGAAGTCGGCCCTCTGGTGCTTACCTGCCCTGTTACCTGAGCAACCGCCTTTTAAATCACTTCTATAAACACTTTCACACCCAATCTCTAATGCTTACGCGCCTACATTCAACCAGCGCTACACACAAAAACCTTCTGAAACCTCCTAAATCTCTCACACTCCTCTCTCAACGTTCCACATTTGGCTTTCCAGCAGATAAGTGTTTAACTTCTTCAATACAGTATCAAAAACAACGAACTTCTGTGGACGTTTAAAGCCGTTGTCACTGATATGCCTCTCACTATGGGCTCGAATGAGTGGGAGCGCTTTAGGCCTCGTTCACACGGGCGTCTGAATCAGGCGTTTTTCTGGCGTTCGTGGGGCCAGGTGAGCGCGGGCTGAGCTCCGACCGTTTTTCTGCTCATTGGAGTAAATCACAGCGTCCACACAGGCGTCCACACAGGCGCTCGGTCGGCTGCACGTTCGGGGGGCGTCAAAAAACGCTGCATGCAACGTCTTCTTGGCGTCAATTTCTGCCGAAATCCTTACGAACACAAAGAAAACACCGGTACTGCTTTTACATGGTGTTCAGTCGACATTCTGGAGGACGGAATTTGTCCCATGACTCCAGTGTTCTGGATCCATGTTTACGGTGTAGAACTACAAATGAAGATGTTCCACATGTAAACAATATGGACTGAAGAATTACTGCCCCCACAGGTGAATACATGAAACTACACATCGGGCTGCAGGCTGGAGTTAAACAGCGTCAGACGAGCGCCTCACTGAAGCCAATCAAGCGCAGATACAAAACGCTACAAAAACATCCATGGCGTTCAGAGCGCATTCATTTATCCAAGATTCAGACGTCCATGTGAACGAGGCTTTATGTTGAAGCCTCCTCACAATTTTTAAGGGATATGCAAAATTCTTGAGCCGCCTCACGACTTTGATGCAGTACTGTCATTTTTGGTTATGGTTAGAAGGCAAAATATCTGAAATCAAAAAGAATCTCGACACCAAGATCGAAAAATCATATCCACCATGACAATATATGCAGAGACACGCTTTAAACGACAAGCGAAATTCTTTTCTGTGAACTTTTGTTGAGAGAAGAAATGCCACAATGCTACGAATCGAATAATAGCTTGTAAATCAATCAACTACAGAAATAATCAGGTAAATCTAACCACTGCCAGATTCACAATCTGTTTCTTTCCAGTGCCCAGGCACAAACACACACACTCACACAAACAAACATGCAAATACACACAAACAGGTTTCTTCTTTGCTCTGATCAGAGAAAGGTTAAGACGCCAGAGTGCTTTTTTTCCACCCAGAAATGTACTAAAACGCTGTAAATTTCTGCAAAACCAGCTGCTTACACGATTTAGTTTTTTCATTTTTGGGGTTTCTAATAACATCTTATTTCATATTCCAAAAAAAAAGACCTATTTCAAATAGTCTAGAGTCCATATATAAAAATATATATTTATACATGAACATTTGTGTATATAAAAAGACAGAGCTGAGCACTAGGATATAAATAAAAGTGTGCGAGATTTCACATTATGAAAAAATTTGGTAAAATATGAAAAAAAAAAAAAAATCGGTAAATACAACAACATTCATCTTACAAAAGTGCATCTGGTCCAAAAGAGTTTAAAACACTGTCGCATCAAGCTTAAGGCACCATGCTTCTGTACACAAGACGGTTCTAAAAATCTCTTTCAGCTGGCTTTCAGGAAGACAAGTAAAAATGCTAATGTGCTTTGAACCCTTTATACCTCCTCATCCAAACTAACCAGGTTGTAATCCAGCAGGGAATCACACCTTTACAGTCCTTGGATGATCTTTGGCTTGTTCTGAGTTATAGTAGCTGCTTCTAAAGCACCCTGCTGGTGCCCCTACAAGAGAAAACACCATGCATGGTAACCTAACTCTGAAAAGTGTGCTGGGCAAAGTCTTGACCAACGAGAAAAATGTTTTCTCAGGGATCCGAGAACTTCTTTACGAATACGTTTTCAGGCACCATTTGAAAAGGTGTAAGACACTGGTAACACACCCTGTCACGGAGAGCATATAGTCAAAGGAGAACAGCCTTAAAGGGCGAAAAAGAAACCTCTAACAGCGAGAGCACGCTGTATTATGCAGCAGGCAACAATGACTAAACCTCTCCATTGATGAAAGGGCAACTAAGCCAGTGCTGTTATGACTGACCCCAAAAAGAGTACAGTCTTAGGCTTCCCTCACACACACTACCTCTGTGGGCATGAGTGACACTGCAGAGTCGCTCACATATATGCAATGCAGACTTTTAATGGATATTTTAACCAGTCATAACCAAATCCTTTATCCAAACAGTTAGTCAAATGTTAATTTGCTCAATAAAAGCATTCATTAAAGAACACTGCTTATGTTTATTTCATAAAATATTGGTCACAAATTATAGAATTTATTTTTAAATGTTCGTTTAGTTTACATTATCTTTCTTGGTTGATTTTGGTGTCGTTTTCGAATTTTGCTGAAAAGTTAAGGCTAGTCCCCTCTTGTCTGGGCTTTTAATTTGGGCTCAATTAAAAGACAGTCATGCCATGCAGAGGTAGCATGTGTTGAATTGGCCCCGCAGCCATTTGAACTCTGACAATAAACTAGCATGATCAAGAGAGCACAAATAAATCCCCCAACCATACGCCTCCAGAAGAGGCACAGATACAACAATAAAACTGGCAGCTTATGAAGAAGCCTCCAGGTCCTTCAACACTCAACAGGGCCTAGAGTTCACACGTCTTACAATAAAAACGTCAAACTGAATGTTAAAGACCATTTGCCTCTTAATTCGGACTGACTATAAAATAACAATCATTCATGATGAATGAGCTTTTGTTGCCAAGCACCCTTCCTTGGCAGTCAAAGGGTCAGAAAACTGCATTAACCTCATGTTTTTGAATTAAAGGCTTAGCAGCTTGGTTTCAGAAGACACAGACGGTGCTTTGAAAAGTCCAGTATGGAGCAGTCCAGACGACCTACCATTTTGTCAACACTCACAGGCTTTCTAAGAAAGAGGTGCCTGTTACAGCACTCGAGTGTCCCCTGCAGTTATAGAGTGAGACTGCCCTCTACAGGCAGAGCTGAGAAGTACATCTGTTTGCTGCTCAATGGAAGACTGTAGGCCACGCGTTCCGTTTGCGATGGAGATTAGCCTGCCCTTGGAGGTGTGGTTTGTGACCGTTACTTAAATCTTTGGATTGGGCGGCACGCCACATTGGCTTCCGAGTGGTCGTGGCCCAGGGGTCCGGCTTTAGGCCTCAGGTAGAGCGTGTTCTTCAGCACAGGATCTGTGAGAAGGGGTGTCTGAGAAGCTCTTCCGCACTGGGCCTGTGCTTAGCCTCCACGAAGATGCGACGGACAAAGTCTCGCGTCTGTTCCGAGATGTGGGAGGGCAGCATGGGATTGGTGGGCTGAGTGGCTATTTTAAAGATGGCTGCCATGGCCTCATATTCCGCCCAAGGGGGCTTCTCCGTCAGCATCTCCACCACAGTGCAGCCGAGACTCCTTATCACGGAAAACACACCAAAAACACAGACATACGAAACACACAAAAAGAAATGTTAGACATTCACCGTTCCTAACTGACTTCATGATAAAAGGCACAGTAAACTAATCTACTGCGAGTTCACTGTAACGGGTGAGAGGAAGAACAATGGCAGAAAAAGCTGCTCATACATACATATATCTGATGCACGGGGCCTATCAAATGACAGCCTATTTGAGTGTGGAGGCTGCACAGGAATGTTTTGGTGGAAACTTTCCCCTGCAGAGCTGTTGACAATTAAAGGGTGTTTTCACTGGCTGGAGGACTGAGCACTAATAGCATGAGGGAGAGAGCTCTGTGCATGTGTGAGTTTGAGAGGGAGAGAAAGAGAGAATGTGTGTGTTAAAGTGGGAATGTTTCTGTGTGTGTATGAGTGCAGCAGGAGGAGAGAATCGACAGGCCTCTAGATTAGCTTAAGCTGTCTTTACCCACAAAGATCCCTCGGGACTCTAACATCTCGGAACATTCCGGACCACTGCAATGTGCCGTCAGGCTGGCCCTCGGCCAATCAAAGACCTTCGGCTGATCGGACAGTGTCCAATCAGTTTGCGAAAGGGGATCCCTTGACAGCAGCTAGGCTCCTCCTACTTAAACAGAGTTTATGTATGGAAGTACGGTCCTGTAGTTTATTCTTATCCTTAAACTAGTCCTATTCCCTTTTCCCCTTTTAAAAATAGATTTTCCCCTTTAAACATCAGTCACTGAATGTGACTTTTGTCTTTTAACAATGGCTCCTTCTTCTCAAACATTCCTGCCTGTCACTTTCCATTACAGCTCAGGTTATGTTGGCTGCTTTAGTATAAAATGTGCTATTACATCAGATCATGCTTATAACTATAATTAGTTCACTCATTCAGTTGGGGCCCGTTAGTCATTTTCATTCCTCACTCAGACAGAATAGTGGAATTTTCTACCAACATTCCATCTCACACAAACACTTATATGGGCATCAAATTCTGCTTCTTCACCCTTTATGGAGAGGCACTTTCACACTGACTTTTGTGAGTAAATCTACGAGCAGATGGAAAAATTCAAACATCATAATTTTAGCTGATTTCCTGTTGATGATGTTTATTATCTGCAGAAAATATAATTTCAAAGCACTGCTGGAGCAGGATTTGTTTTTCCCGAGGAGGTAAGGTCATTTATGGGCTTAGACTGACTGAGTAGTAATGATAAAGAGTCCCCAAATTCCCACAGATAGTCTAAACGTTCCCGTCAGCACTACGTCACAGGACAAACTCATTAACAGCAACGATAACAACACGTCTCACGGCTGTGACTACCAGAAGGTTTGTCATTCCATTAGCTTGAGGTAGACTAGAACAAGACTATCATTACTGAGGGAGCTCTGGGTTCAAGGCCAATAACTGCACAGTTATTACTGTCAATCTTCAGACTGCAGAGTCATGCTGCAATAAAATCTCGTCAGTAGTCACCTACATATTTACAAACTCTCCTGGCAAAACTAAGCTACAACAGTTATTAACTAGCTAATAGGACATAACTCTGGACTTACCAGACGTCAGCTTTGCGACCATAACCGTCTCCACTAATGACCTCTGGGCTCATCCAGTAAGGCGTCCCAGTGACTGAGCGGACTCCAGTGCTGGACATACAGATGGTCTGCAGGCGCTTGCTCGCTCCAAAGTCTCCGAGCTTCACGTTCCCTGCAGAATCTCTCAGGATGTTGGCGCCTAAACAAACAACAGGACATGAGAGAGAGGATAACGTGCAGAAGTACAAAACACATTCGCATACCAACAGTTTGGATATTCAGCAGACTACATTTACAGCATTTAGCAGATGCTTTTATCCAAAGCAACTTCCATTCCCTAACTACAGGGGGCAGTCTCCCTGGAGCAATTTGGGGTTAAGGGTCTTGCTCAGGAACCCATTGGTGTTTTGCTGGTAGGATTCCAACCAATGGTAGTACATGTGCAATACGAAGTGAGATCCAAATGTGTGATCAGGGGAGCCATGCTGTACCTTTGATGTCCCTATGGACAATCATGTTGCTGTGCAGGTAGGACATTCCCTCCAGGATCTGTCGGGTGTATTTGCGGGTCACATTCTCCGTCAGGGCCCCATAGGCCTTCAGCTGGTCCTTGACTGAGCCCTGGATGGAATATAGCAAATTTAACTGAAACTGGCCACTCTAAACCCGGTTAAAAGTAGATCAAAATGTTATTAGGGCTTTATGCTATGACCTTTGAAGACTATTAATCTGTGCTGCTGCCTCTTTGCTTCTGAATCATGTTCCTCCAGCCCACCCAGCTCAGGTAACCATCTAATGGAGAGGCAAAAGGCTAATTCTGCCCTGCAATCCGCACTTCTCCACTGATTTTTTAATGTTGTTGTGGTTTTAGTTCAGAACATAGCAAAGCCAAAACTACTCATTTTTTGTCATCAACTAACGTTCCAAGCAAGAAAACAAATGCACCACAATATACTTTACATTTCAATCACATTTTCTTTGGTTCTTTTTCTTGTTCTGAATGTGCAGACAGGCTTGATTACAGTGTATGCAACAATGAAGGCCGCAGCGCTATATTTATATAGTGAAAGAAAACACAGAAAACTCCACAAGATGATCCATTATACTTTGGCCAAAGTGGGTGTATATGTGCATCACTAGGGGGAGATTTTCTGTTAAATGAGACAATGCCAACATTCCAGTTTTGAGACTATTGCGTTAAAAAGTAGGACCCACCCCAGGCATGTACTCCATGAAGATGGTGAGGGTCTTCTCATTGTGGTCCCTAAGACATCCGTAGTACTGCACAATGCGCTCGTGATGAAGATTCTTCAAGAGCTGAATCTCACACTCCAGCGTGCTGACCTCCTGCAGAGAGACGGCAGGAGAAAAGGAAGAGGCCGTGAACTTCAGCAGTTCAGCCTCAGTGGTTTTGGGGGAACTAAACTAGGTCAGAGAAAACTGCATGGGTGTTCACTCGGATGAAAGGAAGAAAAACAAAAAAAAGTGACACTAAAACACATATCAACACCTGGCACTGTTTTTTATTGAAGACCCAGAATGCATATGTTTGCATGTGTGTATATTTTTGTGAGTGTGTGCAACAGAACCAGCTAAATGAAGCGAATACCCCAACTTCCCCCAGACTCCCAGTCCCAACCCCCCTCTCCCAAACACAAACTCTCACAGATACAGGAAGTGACAATGCGTGTTTTTGCAGTGGCAGACAGGAAAAGATTTAAGAGTTGGGGGGGGGGGGGTGGGGGGTGGCGAGGAGCAAAATGACATGGAGAGAGAAAAACTGAACAGAAAAGAAAAACTCAGTTTCTTTTTAGTAGGTCTAATGCTAAGACCTGTTACATAACAGCTATGTCAAATGAACATTGATAAACTCATGCAGTGCCTACCAACTGCTGAAAATGTGTATACACATGTTTTTATTCCCTTTGTTACCCACATGGACAGTAAAGTGCCAGTGCAGTGACCTCATGGGAAGATTTTACAGAGTTTTATCAAAAACAATATGCTTATGGCTTAAAATTACTGGAAAATATGCCCCAGAATAAATGTCATATGTGTGTATGTGTGTGTGTGTGTGTGTGTGTGTGCGCGTGTGTGTGTGTGTGTGTTTGTTGTCGCACCTTGCTGGTTTCAGGACTTGCTGGGTCAAACTGGACCTGTTTGGCAGCCAATTCCCGGCCTGTGTCAACGTCATAGCAGAGATAAACTCTACCGAACGCTCCCTGCCCCAACAGCTTCCCCCTCCTCCATGTCACTGGTGCCGTGGGGGCTGGAGACACACACACACACACACACACACACACACACACACACACACACACACACACACAGAGTCCAGATAAATACACAATACTCACTAACGCTAAACAATGAATTGAAGTATCCACAGGCATCATGTAGGCATCATTATGCCCAAAAGCAATATACGCAAAAGCAATATAGTACTGAATTATTCATTTTATATTATTCATTTTATATAAATGTATTGCATTATGTGAAAAATCTGAATGAAACCCTGTAGGCCTTCAGCTGTTGCACATTTCTCTTTGCTTCAATATCCAGAACAATTGAGCCTGGTTATCACCCCTTAACCAACTGGCTCAAGTTTGTTGTGAAAATAAATTAAACAGTATGCGCTTGTGCAGACAAATTGCAATTAGTTTGGTTTAACATTATTGTGGGTTTTACTTTCATGTATCAAGTGTATCTTGCAGCCATAAGCTGATTACCAAGTTATGGAGTTGTGTCTGATTCCTACCTCTTCGTTGGGAAAATAAAAATGCAAACTGTGAAGACTTGATTAAAGTCTTCGGATTAAGCAGAAGATTATCTTACACTTGTGAGGAACTGGGCGGTCCTGCGGACGGAGCCTGGACTGGGCATCCACTAGCTGCCAGGTGCCAAGACTTTCCTCGCTGCCGTTGAGAGATCGGCGGGACGGCACTAGCGTGAACAGGTTCCCCTGGGGACGCCGTATCCGTGGAAACGTGCGCCGGCCTGAGCACCGGACAGCAGAAATTGAGTTAAATGCACTAGACTGTTATTTTTAAGCCTCTGAGAATGTGTGCCTCTTACCTTCACTGTGGTCTTTGTGATGAAGGGAGACGTGGTATCGCCGTGGGTACGTTCCTCCTTTCCCAACGATTTTATCGTATACATGGTTCTCCCGGTCTTACATATTAGAAGAGAGAAAACGGGGGGAAAACACAAACAGCATATGAGCTCCACACCCCTTATCTTCGCACTTTAACAGACAGCACAATGTAGAAAAAAAATACCAGCTGTATTGATGAATATTGGGATTGCATTACAGCTTCCAGGCACAGTACTGAGTTTTTAGTACTGCTTCATGGCTGCTGTCCTATTTTCAGGTGTGTGTGCGATTAAAAATTTCTAAACGGCTGCACATTTGTCCCTGAAATGCAGCACATGAATGTGCAGAGTTTGACGTGTTTGAACATGCATTATATATTATAGCCCTGTATTTTTATTACTAGTTATATTCAATTATTACTCTATTTACCCTGCTTATACCAAATAAAAAGAAACCAATGAAAACGCCTGTGCATGAATTACAGTACAGTCTAACATCTGTATTTACCTTTACATTGTCTGTAATGTGTTAAGCTGAGTTAAAAATGAAATTAAAGTGTTTTAGGAGCATATTCGGGGGCATGTCTAGGGTTTACACCATAAAAATATGCATTTTTAGGCATTTATTTTTTGCCACATTACAAATTCACGTTTTTTCACAATGCTCTTGGAATGTAACCCCCGGGAATTTCGGGGGTCGACTGTATTGTGCAGCCCTGATGCAAAGAGTTGAGCTTTCTTTTGCCACTATAAAGAAAAGTAAAGCAGCACTCTGTGAGCTGCCATGGCAATGCATATGCACTCACCTGCACAATCCTGCCTGTTGTCGGGATAACTCCTGGCTCTGTGCATGCGGGACTTCCTGAGCGAGGGACTGCGAGAGAGAAAGAAACAAACAGGTAAATCAGTCTGTCTTTGTTTCACCTCTAAAGCTTTGAATGTTCATAGCATTTTCTGACCTGTCCGAGTTACTATCAAGTGACTGACAGCTTCCGGACACTGAGTTTTCAGTACTGCTCCATGGATCCAGAACCTGGGGGCAGAGCAGATTTCAGCCGGTCGTCCTATTTGCAGGTGTGTGTGCGATTAAAAATGCTTAAACACTGCACATTAGTCCCTGAAATATGAGCAGAGTCTGACGTGTGTGTGTGTGTATAGGAGTCTGAACATGGTGACTCACTAACTGGTCGCTGGTCTCAGGTATGAACTCCCCCTCGCTGTTAATGCTGGTGTAGGATCCTTGGCGCGCGATTCGCTGCTGCCGCTCTGGAACGTAACCAGGGGGTGGAGAGCTCCGCCCGGTGTTCTGAGAGCCTGAGAGAGCAGTGGTGGAGATATGTTACAGATCCACCAATCACACAGAGGTATCCTTACCACCGACAAAACATATGACTGGTCCACAACAAATAATGAACAATAACTAGGACTGCACATTTGTTAACACTGGCCTACAATGTACTGATATAAGAGAAAACAGCCACAAGGAAATGTGCCAATAATAACAGGCTGATTCAAGAGTTATACGTCACCAAATAAGAGAAAATTGATCGATTTGTTGATTATGTCTTCTGAGGATACAGTTGTGCCAATTTTCATGAGTTACATCGATTGTAAGTTTCTGGGTGTAACTTTAAGGCTATCGCACCTAGTGATCATACGATGCATTTTTACTAGGCGAAAGTATAAAGACCATTTTAAGGCAATGGTAACCACTAGGGGTCTAACGGTACAGAGAGGTCACGGTTCGGTTCACACTGCAGTTCTGACATCACAGTTCGGTACGGTTCAGATACAACGAAGTTAAGTAACAAAGAATGAGGGTTGGTTTGTTTTCATTTATTTTAAATAAACTGCAGTGTACCAGCAAACTCACACTCCTGCTTATATTTTCATGGATGGATGGCAAAAAACAACTGAAACATCTTGTGTTATTAATAGAAATTAGTAATTAATATTAGTCTTACCTAAGAGAAAGTAAGTGAGATGGCTACATTTTGTGAAGGTCGCTGTTACAGGACCTGCCTGTTGCTTTAAGGAACCATGCATGCTGGGATATGTAGTTTTTCAGGGAAGTGTAGTAGTGCGGGGAAGTTTTTCTGAGTTTCTTTTCATGGCCGCTCCGTTCGCGAGTGCTTTTTGCCACTCGAATGCTCTTTTAGGAAATAAATTTAAGACCTAGCGCCCCGTCTCATCTCATTTTTGGACCTGCCGAGTGAAAGACGCCTGGTTAGCAGCCGCTAACACCGAAGCGAGAAGGCAACAAAACTCACGCTTGTAAATTTAGTTCCGAATTACTTTAATCGCGTCTTCTCCGTACGACATCATGTACCGAACTGTGACCCACGTACCGTGACGGTTCGGTACTAATACATGTACCAACACAGTCCTAGTAACTACTTTAAACAAGCTGGTTCTTTGCTTGTCAACATTGCACCAGTTAACGGCTTACGTTAAGCAGCTAAATTGTGCAACAAAACAAGTTCGTTCAGAATTTCTTCAGATAAAGCTGTAAGATGTTTGAAAATATCCCCATACATTTTAAATCTCTAGTTAAAAGTCAATTCGTGGTCACAAGTACCCTTTTCTAATTTTCTTTCATGCCTTCAGCAAACTACAAGCAGAAACAGAGTTGGAATAAAGCAAGTGTTTACAACAGATGCAGATATTGGCTCCAGAGCTAAAGACCAAGTCCCCTGTGTAGAGAAATGTGAGGAGCTGTGGTGTGTTTGAGGAGTCAAGATGAAGGGGCTCACCACCACATCTTAAATGGCAGCAGCTCAAAAACCTTCTCCAACCCTCTCAAGCTGACCATTCTCTAAGCTTTTATCACCGTTTGAGTCTTACTTGGTAAAATGACTTTAATTATTAAAATGACTGGTAAAATAAATGGGCAGGGTAGCAGTAGAAGGAATGCACTTGATACCGCTGCATGTTTTGAACATGAAGGCCCGCTGAACATGTTAGTGCTGCTGCGGTTGCACCTATGCCTAACTTTGGGTGGTGCAAAAGCTGTAAAGTCCTGTCTGAAAACCAGACTTAATATTTAAGACTGTCTTGTGTAACTATCCTCTGGAAATGATCTAGGGGCAGACAAAACAAAAATCCAAATCCACTGTGCAATAATATAATTGACCTATAGTTCCTGACTACGTGAGACAAACTGCGTAAGTGTCCTTAATCGTGAAGGCCGTGTCTGAGGAGGCTTTATGCTGACCAGCTGAAGGGTGATGTAATAAATCTGTATTCAGTGAAAGAGCTGAAACGGAGCTCATAAGGTCTGCATCAGCATGAAAACAATCTGTAAGAGTCTGTGCAACCAGATCCGCTGGGAGAGGAGCAGAATTCAGCTATCAGAGAGCAGAGACGCTGAATCATTAGACTGAGCACCACTATAAACAAAGGCTCTTTCCTCCAGACACAGACCCTCTAAGAAGCCCTGCTCTCACCCCCACCACAAACACACACACACACACACACACACACACAGAACCAGGCCACTGGCTCACCAAGCTAATAGTGTCTCACAATCTGACTGGCTGAAAGCCAGGAGGCCATTGTGCAGCAGCTAGTGATGGTGGACAGGAAAAGGAAGAGGACCCAGTGCTCACGAAGGAAGTTAGAGGAACAACAGACAGAGAGAGAGAGCGAGAGAGTGAGAGAAAGGGAGAGAGAATAAAGGAAAACGAGAGAACAGAAAGAGAGGAAAAAGAAAAACAGAGAAAGAGAGAAAGAGTGACCACTGAAATGCTGAGGAGGAATAAAAAGAGAAACAAATGAAGGTGGGGTACAAGCATTAGAAAGAAAAGGAGAAAGAGAGAGAGGGTGAGAGAGAGAGAGAGAGAGAGAGAGAGAGAGAGAGTCATGACACAATATCAGAGAGCACTGCAAAGCACTTTGAACATCTTCCTGTTCCCCTAATTCCTCGTTACTCTTTCCTCTTTTGGTAAGCTGCTTGCGTACATGAGTGCTATACTGTCAACACAAGCCAAGAGAGAAACAACACTAGGCTTCGTCTTAACGTTCTCACTGGGTTAACATTTTTATCCCATACTAATTTTATTCTATATATTATATATATTACTCAGAACAGTGACCTTCTGTTTATATACACACATATATATATATATATACACACAGACAGATACTTCAAATGTGCATATATCTTTTCCTGTTTTCCAAATTCTGATTCCTTTTGCACTATAATTCTATTGTTTATTGTTATACCTTTATAATCAGATTTTATTTTGCATCTCCTGCCTTGCTCCAAACACTAACTTACTGTACTTGTACAGTGACAATAAAGCCGTCTTGTATCAAAAAACAGGTTCAGCAAATCTGTTTTACTTCTTATTTGATTGTAGATTTTGTTCTATTAATAGTGTGGGCTGTAGGAACAACACATCTGATACCTGGTTTTTCCCTGTTACTGGACACAAAGTCTAAGGACATCAACAGTGTGTTGAATGCATCAGATGGGATTCATTACTGGGAAACGTCTGCCCCTGTATTTTATATTTCTGATGCTTCTGGCAGAGCCCTCGTTAACTTCAGATGTGTGTGTTTGCACTCACTGGTGGATGGGTGGCGCCCCCGGGGCTCTGGGGACTGATAGACTGTGCTGACATCCCCTGTGGACTGAGACGCTTTGATTCGAACTTGCTTACACCCCGAGTGATGAGACGGCGAAGACACCTGCAGGGCAGAACATGTTTCATTAACACTCTGGGTTTGATGTTTTCATTCGCCTGTGTGTGTGTGTGTGTGTGTGTGTGTGTGTGTGAGTGTTACTCACATTGCTGTACTCCTGTGTTAGTAACAGAATCTTTATGCTCTTCATGTTACAGCTGCGGTCCAGCAGATCAATGGCCTTGTCCAAGTCATCTTGACCATGCAGGGGGATGGACATCTACACACACACACACACACACAAAATCAGCTGCCTGTCTCTAAAATGCAGTAAACAACTTGGAAACAACAAACTACTGTGACTGAATTTAAGTCCCTGGTGTAAAACTAAACATTTTTGTGTGATACTATGTTTGTGTAATAATAAACACCCATCAAAGTTTGAATGATAAGAACAGGGCAGAAATATAATAAAATATAGCTTTGAACTGTCTTAGCAGGGTCCTATGAACATCCATGTCTAACACTCCCACCCTCCTACGATCCGATTCTGCAGCAGAACTTAACACAGCAGACTGGGTGAAGTGGGGAGAAATGAGTGAGGCAGACTGTTGCCACAGTGTCCATGACTCTGGTGTGGTCAAACGACAGGTATAGAGATGAGATAATGGGAGTAATGGTAGTAGCTCAGTTGTGCTGGTATTTACTCTGTCACTCGCTTTGGATCTGTATATTTTTCTGACTCAAAAACTAGGAGACTGTAAATGTGTAAAACCCACATCTGCCTTGTGACTGGTGACGGGCCTGCTGATGGACGCATACCCCAAGATTAGGACCACCCAGTATGCATCGCAAGATGAAAGCTCTGGCCAAATATACCGGCAACTAGTGGAAACTGGCAAATCATTTACAAGATACTGTGAGTGAGAGAAACCTACGTAAACTGAAAACACAGATGTAAGTAAAGTGGGTCTTAAGTGACAGATAGTCCTCAAAACGTACCAGATTTTCTTAATTTTTCAAAGGACATTGTTCAATAAATGCTATGCCAAATATTCATGGAATTAATTGGGATAAACAGGTATAAGAATTTGTGATATGAGGCAAAATAGATTCATCACAAAAAATTTTGACTGTTTTTAACAATGTGCTCCACATTGGCAAAGAATCAGTCACTGAAGAACAACCTGGTTAAATAAGACCAAGTACTCGAGTGTCTATGAGAATTTTTGTGTGTGCGTGTGTGTGTGTGTGTGGATCAGTACCTCATTATTAATATAGTGCAGATCCAGCTGTTGGCCAAACACAGTCTTGACCTTTTGTTGGACTTCCTCAAACTGCACAGGCCGACCAAACATAAGTATCCTACACATTCAGAGGAGATGGGCATTAAATATGAAGCTACAATTTCTTCAGATGTTTAAACCAAGGCTGCACACACACACACACACACACACACAGGAGCTGAGAGTTGCAGTGCACACAGATTCCTGAAAGCACACCTAGAATATTTGTGGTTTCTCCTGGCAGCCGCAGGCAAACCACAGTCTTTTCCCTTTCCACTCAAATACCAGTCTAAGAGCTGAGCTAGGGAATGTGTGTGTGTGCGTGCGTGCGTGTGTGTGTGTGCATGCGTGTGTATGTGTGTGATTGTGTACTGAGTTTATCAGTACTCTTCTGTCTGTGTAAGTCTCCCTGCACTTCATCTTTCATTTACAAAATGTTATGTAAATTACCTGAAAATATAATTCTCTCTTTTTTTTTAATTAAAAGGACTATTTACACTTATTTCATGTTTCGTTTATACATTTACTTCCAAACTTACAATGAACCCATATTATAACCACCAAGCGCACACATGCACACACAGGCACACACACACACACACACACACAGTATAAGTGTATAATTCATTCTCACCTCCTCTCTCCACCGAACTCAAATTTTATTCTGACATCGTCCTGAAGGTGAAGAAACAGAAGCAAGTTAGTACAAGCTCACCCACAAATCACAGAGGTCACAACCCATACGAAATATGGCACCCATATATGGTGTGTGTGTGTGTTACCTGTCTGTTGGTCGTGCTGGCAGTGTTAACAGGTTTGGCTTTAGCTGTGTCGTATGCGGACACAGGCTGTCGCCGGGTCATCTGCAGCGCCACCAGGTCCTTCATTATGGAATGGAGAGCCTGTCTCTCATCTACAGAGAGAGAGAGAGAGAGAGAGAGAGAGAGAGAGAGAGAGAGAGAGAGAGAGAGAGAGAGAGAGAGAGAG
>JBBPCY010000028.1:5904787-5919251 GCA_037974405.1 Brachyalestes nurse | reverse complement strand
TACAGGGGGCAGTCTCCCTGGAGCAACTTGGGGTTAAGGGTCTTGCTCAGGAACCCAGTGGTGGTATACTGAAGGTAAGATTCGAACCCATGACCTCTTGGTCCAGAGGCAAGTATCCTACCAACAAGGCCACCACCACTGCTAAGTACACATTGTACTTGTAGAACTGTGTCCATGGCAAATAATGAACCTTGAAATGTTAAGATCCATTACTGCTAGCATAGTAACGGATATTTGCTCACTTTCTCTCTAAACGGCCGCCTTTGTCTTTGACTTCTGACCTCAGAGCACCTCCAGCCCTGATCAGGCTTCCTTTCAGTCCGATCAAATTTCAGAGCCGCGGCTGAGACGGACTCCGCGTTTTCTAGTGTTTTCCCTACACTAGAAAATAAGCAGCACCACAAAGAACCATAAAGACGAGACATTTCTTTGAGGTGTAATGAGATTTAAAACACAAAAATTCACAGGTTTTAGTACATTATTACAATGTCTATATTTTGCTCTGAGCTTACGTCCCACTACCCATTTTCGCTCCACCCACACTTTAACAGGACGTTGTGAAATTGGCGAAAATATGCCACCGTATTTCACTGCATGTATTATCGCTGAAATCCACGTCTATGAAAAGCATTTTTTTTTTTAATTTATACGATTTACACTCCACCTTCTCTATAACTGCACTCTTCTGCCAATAGGCTGTCAATATTCATACGGACAGATCTAGATGTCTACAAAAAAATACTTGTATGCCTGTTTCAAGCTTCATATGCATGTTTGACCGAAGAAGACTGCAAATCCCCTTTAGGTGAGCTGGTAGAAATTAGAATTATGCGGCTAATTGAACAATGAATGGCCCTGCAAGTGAATGACATGGTTTCTGCATTAAACACTGTTACGTAATGCCACACACACAACTTTAGTAAGATTCTCAGTATAAACAAAATAAACAGCCAAGACTGAAGCGCTTATTGCACAGGCTCGAGCTGAAAGAGGCTCCCTGCTGTTCCAGAGTAGAAGAGTCAGGTGATTTTTTTTATTATTTTATGATTTATGAATATGAAAATAAGTAGTAACCTCATGCTGCACTGTGCATAGGCTGTACTACTCCAGTCACATCCCTACAGCTGTTGAAAATTAGAATGAGGTCACACATTACACAAGTATATGTAATATTAGTAACAGTATTTTTGATTTGAGTCACTGTTTTGATGTTCTTGTTTTGCTCTGTGACAGTATTCATATCCAATCATGGCCATTTTAGCATTATGCAGGTCATCTGCCGATCCTCCTCAGAAACAGAGAGAGATGACAAGTGGCCGGTAATAGAAGAGACTGCGCTGTTTGTAACATAGTGGTTAACCAGGTCCTGCGAGCCTGAACGTGTTTTAGTCCTCTTAACACTGATCTGTTGTCCAGGCTTTCATGCTCGCTTTCTCATTCATTCCATTCTCTCTCTCTCTCACTGCCTCCCTCCCTTCCCCCTTTCCTCCATCACCCATCCATCCATCCATGCTCCCCCATCACTCCTCATGACCCCACTGCTCTGCTCTGTGGCTGTGGACGAACCCCTAATCTCATTAGCTCTACAAATCCCATCACTTGCTCCCCAAGGATCCCTGTGGGTCCAGACAGGCAGGACATCAGTGAAGGGGTTCAGCAGGGTCACCAGAATTCTGCTTGTCGTTAGAACGTTCTAGTGGCTTTTGTCCCTTAACATGTACAAGAATCACTTACACTGATACAATGATACATTTGTGTCCATTAATAAGCACACATATATAGGTTATATATACATATATTTGAATACACATACAATTTTCTATAGTTATATATTTTGTATTAGTAAAATGTACTCTTAGTTTTTATCTTTTTGTGTTGTATAGCTTTTAATCTATTGTTTTGCTGCTCTCACCCTTGTTCTGTCCATTTTGTGCTGTTGTGTAAATTTCTCACTTGTGGGACTAATAAAGGTTTATCTTATCTTATTAAGGTACAATGTGACATGTTCCGTAAGATCCAATAAAATAAAAGGCCTGCAGTGAGGACAGGAGTCAATGCAGCTTAAAGTGCATAACAACAATGGAATGTATGAGAATGTAAAGAGTCATACGTGAACACACCACAGCACACAGTGAGACATTCTTTCTCTGCATTTAAGCCATTCACCAAGTGAAAACAGGCGTACAGTACCCCTGGAGCAGTGTGAGATCGGACGGTACCTTGATCTAGGGAATCTCGATGGTGCCATTAGCTGTCCTAGGATTAAAACAAATGACCTTCTGACCGCAGGGGCAACTCCCTAACCTCTAGGCCACCAGCTGCCAAACAATATGATAGTTATGTTCCCTGACTAAAGATGCTGAAGACTGTTTTTGTTTACAGGCTTTTTGCTTTGATAGTAAGGAAACACTTGACTGGCAAAATAACTAACCATATCACTAGCTTGATGTGTAGAGGGCAGGAAATCTTAATAAGGCACTACATCAAAAACAGACCCAGTGGAAACAAAGTGGTATGTGGTAAACAGAACTCACATGCCACTAAATGCATCAGTGAAAACTGACACCATGAACATTATGGTTGACATGTTAGTGCTATTGAATATCTGCAGACACCATTGCGCACACACAAAAGATCACAGATAATATAATCAGTTTAAATATTTTTTTTATGACTCATGCAGTTGGCTAGTGTTCTTGGAAAACTAACAACATCCATGACGTGCTCAGAAATGTGTATTGGGACATTCAGTAAAAAAATGATAATACATCACAAACCCCTACAAAACACTTCAGTCAAGGAAATGCTCTGATTCCATGGAAAGCACTACATTAGATACTGCATTACTGTGAGAATTTAATTTGTGCATTTATGACACTGGACACACCATCAGGCTGATACCCCCAGCAGCCATGGCTCTCAGTTTCTGGCCTTGGGACAACCAGAAACAAAAAGGATTTTTTTTACATGCGCCGACACATTGCATGGGTGATTGGGTTATAGAGGCACTCCCTTAGATCCACCAAGTAATCCAACAACATAAACATACTTATTCACTTACTTTATCCAATAACTCAACAAGTACGAACAGGATCTGTTAAGTGTTTTGATCTCATGCAATAAGGCATGAGTGTGATTCCCTTTCAGTGCAGCTCTGAGATGAAGGGCAGGTATTGATGCGGTTTATAGTTGACAGATGAAGAAGATACTGCTTCTGTCTCCTCCAGAGATGTTGATTAGACACTTATGCTTCTCTAAGGCCGAATCAAACCTTAAATAAAACTCAGGCAGTCTCCATCATTTATAATCTGCTGCTTTACCGGTCATTTCCTCTGTAACAGATGTGCTATTATGTCTAGATGGCACCTTAAAAGAGCTGCGTTTCTAAGACAGGGCTCCAGATGGCGACTAAAATGTCTTTCACAGCCAAGAGAAATTAAAATTAAAGTACAAGAAAAGCGACATCTCAATGTGCAGATATGCTGAACCCGAGTCTACAGTTCCCACTACGCTATCACATGATTAGTTCTGGGAATTTTGGCTCTTTTTAATGAGTCGGATCATTCGGATCAGATCACTAAGAAGATCCGGCTCCTTTGGCTCTTAAACGCTAGACAGAAAGATAGACGCTGCATTCACTGTTCATACAATACAGCAGAAGGAATCAGTAAAGCTCCACTGTTTTTAATGACGGCGAGTGGTAGCTTTGACCATCTGATGCCGGTTCGGCATCTGTTAGCAAACTAGCCCGGCACGCATCACAGGACAGCTTTTATAGTAAGGCTGAACAAGTGTTTTGATTACATTTGTCCATTATAAAATCCTGTATTAGTGCTTACGTTTAGCAAAACCTTGTTTGGAGGCTGTCTTGAACACGGGCTTTGCTAGCTTAGCTACAGTTAAGATACGGTTAAGATTTAGGAAACCTTAAGAAAAGTTAACTAAAGAGCGAACAACAATCTTAGTGCCTACGTTTAGCCAACATTTAGCCAAAACGTTGTTTAGAGGCTGACTTGAACACAGGAATGCATAGCTTTGATAGCTTAGCTTGGCTTGGCTTAACTAAGGTTAAGATTTATAAAAGCGGATTTTAAAATGGCCAAAATCAGAACAATTGTTCAGCCTTACCTATGAAATGTAATCCTTTGGGATCTGGTTTGGAGCGTACAGCTCCAAGCCGAATATGCGTGAGGGACCTTTATCCACTAATTCACTCCACAGTAGTGCCTCTCGCAATATGGCGGTGACTTTGATGTACGATGCAGCTGGTCATTTAGTCTAGTAATATTCTATGTCTAATCAGTCTAGTAATATTCTATGTCTAATCAGTCTAGTAGAACCGTCTCGTTCGTGAGCAGTGTTGACAGATTAAGTTTCATTTGAAATAATTCTCACGGCCTGGCAACCCATTGCAGAGCATGTTCTAAAACATACGAATATATATATAAAAATAAACATTAAGTACATGAGAAACATGTAGTTTTAAAAATGTGTCACGATAATATTTTTTATTTATATCACATTTGACAGATTATGTCTCCTAAAAAAATAATTTGGCGCCCAAATATTTTGTGCTTAGGAGCCAATGGCTCCCAAGGTTTTTATTTTGTCTGGAGCCCTATAAGAAGAAACAGCTCCGGTGCTGTAAAAGCAGGGCACCTGGTCAGCCCAAAAAATGTGAGGAGGAAAAAAAAAAAAAAAAAAAAAAAAAAAACAGAGCTGGAGAAAACGGGGTGAAATCTGTCGGAGACCAGAGCAGGACAATTTGAGCAAAAATACAGAAACCTAAACTGTTACTAGGGCTGCACAATATATCATCTGATAAAGGTTCTCACAATATCAGTCTCCACAACACTGAGATCACAAAAGGTTGCAATATGCTAATGAGCCAGCCTCTAGCCATTCAGTTTTTGACAGGGTGACCAATCACAGCTCCAGGTGAGTTACTGGGTGTTCTGATGAATCGAGATCTTCATGTAATCCAAAAAAAGTGTAATTTAATACTTTTAAAAGTGTTGGTGAAATGGTGCATGAATGGGCAGGGCCAGAATAAATGTGTTGGTTTTGTGATATCACAAAAACTATGATTTAAAAACAAGCCGTTTTTGTAGCTTCTCCCCCCCCCCATATAGGGACTATATGGATGGTGGGTGTAAATGCACCATTTGAAACACATTTAGAGAATTTTTAATTACAAAAAACTGAGGCATCACAATTGCAATATGTAGCAGTAAAGCCAAAATACTGGTGTGTTACCCATATCATTCAGCCCTAATTGTTACAAAATGCCACACTGGCAAGCTAATGCTAAGCCACAGCCTGAAAGAAGTCTTGATTTTCCCCCAAGATCTTCAGAAACCTGACTGGTATGAATTCTCCGTCCATATGCAGTTTGGTATGGTATGTCGTGTCTATGCACTTTAGTGTGAAGCCACAGAAGCGCGCGCGCACACACACACACACACACGGATGTGAAACTCAAAGCAATGAAGGCTGAGAAATGTATGGCTCGTGATCAAGGTCAATGAACCAACATTTGGTTTGTTGGACACACGGTTTCATCCATCAGCAGAACATGCCTGTAGACATGGGGCCTTAAAAAGTGCAAAATTTCACGTCTCCATGCCATCAGTCAGCTGTTTTCAGCCTAGAGCTAATGCTGAACCTCCAAAAGAGCAAAAGGCCAGGATGTTCTTTCAGAAGAAGAGTTTCTCCATAAGCTGGATAACTTAATCTTTAAGTCAAGGCTGTCCAATAGAAGGCTTAAGTTATCTGGCTAACTGAGAAGGTCTGCTTTGTTAGATACGCTCCTGGTGGGTGATCATGGCAAGAATATGTATCTACCTATCGCTATATAGTAAGTAAGGTAGGTAAAGTAAAGTGACCATTGACCACAGCACACAATGTGACCAGTGTAAAATTCTTTCTGTATTTAATCCATTCACCAAGTGAAGCAGCAGTCAGCCAGGGACACAGCGCTCGGGGAGCAATGTGTGGGTGTGTACCTTGCTTAAGAATACCTCAGTGGTATCACTAGTAGTCCTGGGATTCAAACCCAGAGCATTCCATCTGCCATCATTTCCCAGTTACTTTACACTGGCTGTTACTGTTTACAGGTTCTCTGTAAAAAAGTAATGGTCTTTAGTCTAAATCTGCACGCCGAGCTTCAGTGCCATGGAAGAACTTATCGTGCATATTGTGCTGGATCATCATATCACCCACCTTCTGAACTACTTCACACACTGGTTAGTCGAGTCCAGTTTATTTATACAGCCAATTATCATACACAGAGGTTATTCAATGTGTTTTGCAGGAATAGAATGAAAATATTAATACATCAGGAAGCACATAAATAGTAGGAAGTAAAAAAAGGAAAGAACAAACTAAACAATGCATAGAAAAATCAATAAAAGAAGATCTGTGACGGAAATGCATATTTTTAAAGAAGGACATTTTTAGGATATTTTCAAAGCTACAGTCAGCCCGAGATCTGACTGGTTGGACAGCTTAGTGGATAAACTTTCACCGTTCAGTTTCAGCTCTTTTCATCACTAGCTGATCTAAGAGATCTACAATTTTACGCATTAAAAACATAGCAGAGATGTCACTATTGAGTGACTTGTACGCAGTGACTAATGCTTTTTTGAAATCAATTTAGCTTCCAAGCCTTCTTCAGACCACAGGATCCAAGCCTGATACAGGTACACCTGTTCAATCTGAAAACAAACAAGAGCCCACCGCCCACATGGCCAATCACGATTCAGACGTGTCAAAACGTAGTGAAGAAACTCGAGCGAGGTATGTTAGGCATCCAGCGCTCAGCATGCAGCAACACTGTCAGCCGCAGCCTGCCTGCCTCTGATGCTATCGCAAAGTGAAGCATGTGTTACACAAACGCAGGCTGTATGAAACACCGCTGAGTCGAAGCAACAAGTTCCATCTGGTTGGGATGGTGTCTGTGGAATTTAACATGATTGAATGACACCTTTGGGGTGGTTTTCCCCCTATTCGTCTTCAATAAGCCTCTTTGATATTGATAGATTGCACAATATAGCGATGGGCCGATCCACGTTTATCCAGCTCCGATCCAATTCCAATACATGACTGCCGATACTGATACAGATTCTGATATAATAAATTTTTTTTACTTTAATATTTTACTTTAATAATTTAATATTAGCATTATTTTTGTTGAAATTGTGCTGTTTGTTATGGGGGTTTTCCACTGACTGTTACCAGCTCGGTTCGGTTCAGTTCGGACACTACGACATTCTGAGAAGCAGCACGAGCAGAGCGCTCTAATCTGAGATAAACAAGATCATTACAAACAGGCATCATTACAATCGATAGTATGGATGAAATCAAAGGGATGAAAGGGATGAAATCCTTGGTTTGTGGCTGTTTGCTGTGGCTGTTTGCTGAGGCTGCGCTTATGGTCCCCAATACTTGTTGTGCACGGGGTTCTTGCCATGGACGTCCTTTTATTTTATTTTGTCACTTTCTCCGTCTGTAAACACTTTGAGATTTTCTTGTAAAATGTAAAGTGCTATATAAATAAAATGTATTATTATTATTATTATTAAAGCGCAACAATCTTGGCTGAATCATGTAAATAGTTCAAGTATAATGAAAAACTAATAATTTTAAAATATGAATACGGAGACACATGGGCAGAGTGTAATCTAACCACTGCTGTATTTAAGGTGGACCGGCTGAGTTACGACATGCCCAACTATAGCCACACATTGCAAGCAGCCGTCTTTCTTTTCGGTGTTTCCAAACTGTAGTATCTCCAAACGAGACACATTTTGTTCAAAACAAGGCTCGCTCAGACTGAAGCTGCTGCAGGTTCACGATATGGGGGCAGTGACGCATCTCATATCACACAGTGAAGAGTTTAAGGTCCAGCACAAGCTGCGAACTGGAATATAGAGATCGGGGATGTCTGACCGATATCCGATTTACGGCTATATCAGACCTGATACCGATATCATATCGGATCGGGCCCATCTCTAGCACAATATGAATAAATGTTAGTATTTACTTTGCACTGCTACACATTGCAGTTGGGACACACTTTCTTGATGGAGATTGTGCTTCTTGGTTCGACATCATGCTTTCTGGATGGAATACACACTCGTAAACCATTAATGTTTGGTTAAAGGCCTTTTATTTGGTTAGAGTCCTTACTTTTATTGGTTTTAGAAACTAAAAGAAACACTCATCTGAAATAGTAATTATTAAAGATGCTCAGAGCATACAGTAAAAAAAAAAAACACTGGTTAACGTGTTGACTGGCATACTGCAGCCTTCTACAGTGTCAGTATTAACAAACCAATCGGCCGTGACACAGACTGCCCAAAGTGTGACCCTTTGATTTGTCAAGCCAGAAATGTACTCTCCTCTCACCTAGAGATGAAAAATAATTGATATTAAAATCACACTTCTGAAGAGTGCAAATTTCAACTTGCTGTTTAATTTGTAGTCCGCATTATCAACACTACCATCTAAGCAATCTTTAGGTTCTGAAATTTAACCTAAAATCACGGAGCTCACATGAGTTAGACCAGTCAGAACCAACACATTATGTGCTGTGCAGATGAAAATACATGCACAACTAACAGGCAGAGAGGTGCATTACGTTCAGCGTCCAGAAAAGAAAAAAAAATAAATAAATAAATAAAAGACTTTTTGGTCTAGACTTTAATGCATTGAAAATAACTGCAATTTAAATCAAGTACCGGTGCTGTAAAAGGAGGGCACTTGGGGAGTCCAAAAACAGTGTAGAGAAAAAAAAACAGCTGAAGAAAACAAGGTGAAATCTGTGGGAGACAAGAGCAGGACACAAACAAATCTGAGCCTGAAAAAAGACCTCAGTGGTAACAAAATGCCTCATTAGCAACCCGATTCTAAGCTACAGCCTGAAAGAAGTCTTGGTGTTATCAATATATTTATAAAAAACGACTGGTGTAAATTCTCTGTCTATATGCAGTTTAGTATGGGGCACTGTGTCTATGCACTTAGCTCCGAGCTTTAGGGTGAAACCACAGACCTTCACACAAAAACGCACGCACGCACGCACGCACACGGATGTGAAAATAAAAGCACTGAAGGCTGAGAACTGTATAGTTCATAAGAGCCTCATTATGATTCATCATAGTAGAAATACTGCAATTAGATATTTCTCTTACTCATCCAATGAGTAAGAAAAATGTATATTTTAGTGCTGGGCACGTTATGCAACGCATAAGTTAATTAACGCTGACATTAATTTTATCGCACATTAATGCAATTACTCTTATTTCGAAAGTTAAGTTTTTCTGTGCTCGATCGCTTTACCTCACTTTTCCAAAAAAATGAATCGTTGCCCAGCATTACAACATTTTACACACAACACACACACACACACACAAAAATGCAGTGCAACTTATCCCAGCATCCGCATCTAAAAATACTGAACATCAGGCCGAAACGACCATCGATTTCAATGAGTTGGGCAACGATACCAAGTCAAACACACACTGGCTGTGCACAGACTACTCTGGCCAGGCAAACAGTATGAAGGACATAATGATCATTTTCACAGTGAAGCTGACAAACCCATTTTACAAAAAAGAGACCATCAGCGCAGGGTGTTAACACTAATGCCCCAACATTTCTTTAGTTCAGACTCATATAAACGTCACCATGTCCAAACTTATCTATGGATTCCCTCAGGTCTCAACAGTCACTCAGCTTCAGGCCAGTGGAGCTTTCTATTCAAGTGTATGACGCTAGAGTGACTCTTCTTTCTTTCTCTCCCACACTCTCTCCATATAAGGAGACTCTTGGTAGGGGAAAAAATGCCATTATCAGCCTGCACAGGCTGTCCCAGAGTCCTGGCTGGCATAATTTCATTAGTAAGGGGCTCTAAGAATAGTCAGAAGAGAGAAAGCCATAGCTTACGTAACAGAGCCTCAGTTTAAACTCCCTGGCCACTTTATCAGAAACCCCTCCCCTGCAGCTCAACCTTGCTGGTGTACAGTTAGAGGCTGTCGTCCATCTGATGATGCACAGCTCCTCCAGCCCTTCAGCAGTGGTCTGTTTCTGAACACAGAGACGATCTTGCCTGGATATTTATGGGTGGTGGATCGCTCTGCAACCTTGCAACAACACCGACATGAGTTCTAAACCCCAGATACACTCGTACCACATGCACGCCACCACGTCTTTACTGGGAGACGTCCACCACATGGGGGGGGGGGTCCTCAGGTGTAGTCCGGGAGGGAAAGAGAGAGGGGAACGAATCAAATAATTAGGAAAACTGTGGGGACACACACACAAAGTTAAAACACGTAGGTCTCGTAGGCAAAGACTTTACATCCTCCTTTTTCCGCTTGTGGAAGACACATCCAACCAATCAATCCAATCACTTTTGTTTCCACAGTCGAGTCTTTGTTCGACAAGGGTTTCGCGACCATATCAGCCGAGATCTGAATCGGGAGGGCAGTCAGCAGACTTCTTTCTGACTGGCTTGAGGTCAAGCTGAAAACAAAACTGATACTTTTCCCTTGTGGGTTCACATTCCTGGTTGTGTTAATCGCGATTGCTCGTGTCTTTAAAGAGACAAAAAAGGTAAAGGAAACCTTTCGTTTTTTGACTACATCATCATGTATAATATCAACCAGTATTATATCACGCTTCACCTCTCGCTCCCCACCACCCCGACTGACTCTTGAGAGAAAACACCCAGCTGGCTCAGAGACCCTCTCTGATATGAGTGAAGTGCATGTGCTTGCACGTCCGTACGTGTGCATTATGCTTGCGTTTGTGTTTCAGATCAGTGATTTCACTTGATCCAAGAAGTGGGAGCTTCAAGTAAAGAGCAAATAAACGTTACCCTCTGTTACCTGTGACCTTCATTTTTGTAAGAATCAGTCGATTTGACTGTAAAGAAATCAGAGTCGTGTGTGCAAGGCCTCTTACTCCGGTTTTCGTGCTCCAGAGCTATTTGAGAAACACCTCCCACATGAAATAAGACACCAACTCTCAAAACAGAGATGTATGTCTGCACTGGGTGTTCAGAACGGCTCTTAAAAGCCTCTATTTTATAAACGGAGACCATCAGCAACTGTCTGTAAACCTAAACCAACCATTTGGGTTTTCATAATCACTCAATTTAGGCCCATCATGATGACTCGTTTATGTCAGGTTAGTTAAAATTATACACAGGGAGAATCTATTCGCACCCTCTACCCACTATGAAGGAAAACTAAATGTATTTATGTACATCTAGGTGACTACTTGATTAATCCCCAAAATAATCACTAGATCACTAATATAAATCAAGAGCGATGGTCCTAAATGGGTTTAAACTTAGTTCCTCTGTTTTAGTGAACCATCACACAAAACATAACTCAGTGAACAAGCAAACACTTATAACCTGCCTGATATTCTGCTCCCTTCATAGGTCTGACAGACCCATTGTGACAGACAAGGCAAGGGATGGTAATATTATTTACTCACATTCAGTTTTAATTGTTTGTTCTTTTTAAAACTATATAATAATTGACAGATAGTTCAATTTAATCTATAAACAGCATCAATAAGGAACTACATTACAATTCCTCTAACTGACGAATGTTTTGTGAATATGGGGTATTGTCTGAAAAGCTTGACGTCTTTTATATTTTCATAGTTCACATTAAGTGGTACTATGCGTGCGTGCAAAGTCTTGGTCGTTGTCTGGAGTGGAAAGCGGGTGGAGACTCGGCCAAACAAAAAGTGGGGGGTGGCGAAACAAATTATTTTGAAAAGTGGGGGGCATACCCCCCCCAGCTATAATGGTTCGGGCGCCCATGCCTAAACACATGGACAATAGTCATTATATTTCTAATAGTCATTATATTTTACCAGCATTATTATTATTGCAAACATGCACATTTTTCCCCACTTACCCCAGCAGGTCTCTCTCTGTCTCTCTCTGTCTCTCTCTGTCTATTCTAATATTGAAATGTATTTCAGACTGAATATCCATCCCTAGTTGGAGATACGCGTCAGGACACCTGGCTCTCCAAAACAGAGCCGATATTGTAATAATGAGGCTGTACTCACATCAGCTGCCTGCATCCACACCTGGCCACTACAGTAAAGAGTGAATGGCTTATTGTGCAGCGAGCGCATGCATCAGATCGCAACCCTAAATGAGGGCTAAATCTGCAGGACACCGATTGGGAAAAGAAGTTGTGCGATTCACGAGGCGCTTGCAGGACATGGCTGCTTCAGCTGCTTGTGGAAAAAGCCACAGAAACACTCACATAACACCCTCTCTGCACAGTATTTGGCAAAGATGTTTTGCTAGTGCTGCCGATGGTGATGATGACGGCCCAATGGAGCCAATTTAGAGCGCTCAGTGTACATATGTTTGTTCAGACACTCTGCTGCCAGATGGCCATCTCCGACTCGTCTTTGTAGACTAAACGCTAACGAGGCACCCCATAGAAGAACGGGTCTGTCTGAAGGGGTTTTAATCAACTCACTCAGGTCTAAATGGTTCATTACCAGACAAAGCCACAGCGACGGTCGAAGCAGCGAGGAATTAACACAAGAGATCGTCTTCACCACAATGGAACACATCTCTAATTTACATAAGAAATCTTAAACTGATCAACAAAATTTAGTCCGACTGCCAGAAAACGAAAAACTGTATTGGTTGACATATTGGTTTGCTTCAAATACTACATTTGAAGACAAATCAAAAATAAGATTTATGTGGAAACATCTCGCTTGGGTTTCAGCTCATGTTCGGACTAGGGATGCAAAGTATGGACAAAAGATCAGTATTACGGTTTGACGGCTGATTGTGCGATTGTGATGCCTTTCAATTTATTAAAGGGCACATGTCATGATTTCATATGTTTTCTTAAAATAAAAAGGCTGAAGAAATGAATCAAAATCTATGTTCACTCTCCATCCATACAGTCCATAGGCCATAGCTTTAGAAGCAATAAACCCAGCACAAACACAGCTTAGCCCACACCTATTCACACTGAAGTTCTAAATAGTCTTTCAGTCCAGTGACACCTTTAGAATGAGTTGCAATACAGGGCAGCCAATTAGAAAAGAAACCCATACAAACAAACAAAAGGAGGAAAATGTAGAACAAGGGCCCTTTAAAAACAGCTCAGCCAGTCAGTGTCAAATGGTTAAAGACTGGAAAAAATAATTTTATTCTTGTTGGATTACATGAAAACCTCCATTCATCAAAATAAACACTGGGAGCTGTGATTGGTCAACACTACGAAAACTGGGAGCTGTGATTGGTCAACGACTGGTTAGAGGCTCATTTGCATATTGGTACCTTCCATGATATTAATACAGCAGAAACCGATATCGCGTTAACTATTACCAGACGATACATCGTGTGGCCCCAGTCCGCACGCACCCACCTACTTGCCTTACAGCAGCCTAGTCCCACCCACTCATGGTGAAGTTATAAGGAGTGTTCCAGGTCATAACAGGGCTCGTTTACATCACATGGGTCTTAAAGGCACGGCAACAAAAAGTCCAATTCTCAAAGGGATAAGGAGATTAGATTAGGAAAATGATCATACAAAAACGAATTACGTTTAGGGCAATACTGGAAAGTACAGGACATGGGCCCTTTAATGGACCTTCATTAGCAGCAGGCTGGAAAGGGAAGTGCATTTCATGCTGAACTGAGGGCTGATTAATAAATGGCACAGTTTTCAGTTCATCACCTCTCACGCGCGCGCGCACACACACACACACACACTTTTATGTAATCCGGCAGGCATTCTGTGCAACGTTAGTCAGCATGATTGAGTAATACAGCCTCAGAAAGTGAAGCCACTTTCAAAAAAGAAACCCAAAACAAGACCACCAAGCATCTCTCCCCCAGCACACCACCACCTCCCACCCCCTCCAAGAGAAAGGGAAGCCTAGATTGCCAACCTCTCCACACACTGACTGGTTTAGTGCACACAGACGAACACAGCAAACCACAGGTTTCTAATCTCACACTGAAACAAATCAGACAGCTGACAAAACTGACAAAACTCATGATCAACTCCTGCAGACCTGTCGTTACAGTCCAGCTCGAGACGGACCTGTGGCCAGACATCACTGTCCAGCTTCTTCTGCACTTAATACACCCAGACCATCCAGCTGTAACCCTATGTGTGTGTTTATAATAAAATAGGTTGCAGCTTCAATTACATATATAAAACACACACACACACACACACACACACACACACACACACACATATATATATATATATATATATATATATATATGGAAACCTTTATCTTTCACGTTTATTCAATCAAAATGCAACTAATAAATAATAAAATAAAGAAATAAAGAAATAAACATTTTAAATGCACGAAGCCGAAACTGGTTTGCATTGTTTCCAGTCCACCTTAAATATTAAAGGGGTGCAGGGCTCGCCTTCTGGAGCTC
>JBBPCY010000028.1:5873283-5884075 GCA_037974405.1 Brachyalestes nurse | reverse complement strand
CTATTACATGCTCATTACATTACTATTACATTTTCTCTATTCTCAGTGCTGCTGGGGCCAAAAATGGAACAACTTGAAATATGTTACTTAGTAGCAACAACACTGGATTTTATTTTCATGCACAAACACAAAACCATTATCTGACATTCTTGAAGTCATACCTATGTAAAAAACTGTGTCATTCATTTGCTCTGTTGGAGTGCAGTAAGCCATCATACTCCCCTAATGGAAACTAAGATTATTATATAAATTTGCTCGCTTGGCCAAAAATGGATAAATGACATAATTTGGAAGAAAACACTAAAAACTACATTTTTCAAGTGTTGAGTTTAGAATTAAAGCATTTTAACCTAAATTGTATTATTTAACAGTGTAAATAACAAGTAGTTTTAATGGGTTTCAATTGGCCAAAAATGGCCACGAGGGCGCTGAGTGTTACAATTTGATGCATGATGTTTATTACTGATATATTTACTGAGTTGAAGTTATAAAATTAAAGATCTGAAATCACTTCAGATCATTGGGAAGTTTCATTCCATTTGAATTAACACGGCTAAAATTGTCAAAAAAGAGAGTGAAGTGGACAAAAATGGCCCAGAGGAAGCCCAGAGGGTTAAAGGAGAAATACGAATCATTAAAAACGTGTGATCAATATGTATCAGTTTTTTACACAAAACAAAATCGCCTTTTATTCTCGATGTTGCCATGGTAGCCACGCCTCTACCGTAAACCCTGTCCTACTGTCGTGAGAACAAAGCTCCATCGGTCATTGTTGGGAGTTTTTACGGCCTGGCGCCATTTCATGCGCGAGCGCGGAGGAGAGAGGAGGAGAAGAGGAGAAGAGAATAAACCCATTGAAGCTCCCCGGTCAGACCACCCAGCAACCCCGAAGCTCCTCACTTGTGGCGGGGTTACTCTACTGCTTCTGCGAGCGGAGTTTTACTTTTTGGAGTGAATGCGGAGCTGAGGTAACTTAATGTCCGACACGAGGCCTCTGAGGAGGCGGGGGCGCTCCAACACGCTCCCTCGGGTCCTATCTAGGGCTCTTCCTTTAGGGAGCCTATAGACCCAATTCAAATGTGGTGTACTTCATTACACACGTATCTATGTGTTTTAATCTTATCTAAAGTATTTACATGTTTAAACTCGTACTAGACACGTGTTTTACTCGTAGCACGACTCGCACTAGACGTCGTGAACAAGTGCACACATGTTGTGTTTTACCGTAATACGCGTATTGGAACGATCCCACAGTGTTGGCTAGTTTATTGAAGCTCGACGTGCTAAAGCCACAAAGCTTATTAGACTCTTTTACTAAAATTTTAGCTCGTTATGGAGTCAAAATAATATCACACATTAGTTTATTAATTGTTTATATTCGTAGTTGGGTTCTAACTGAACCAGTTCGTGAATGAGCGATTTTGAACTGAGTGAACTGGTGCTGGTTCTAGCATGCTAATGCTAATACTCTGAAGTTGGATTTTTAGTCCCACGTTTAAACCCTCATTATTTTCAGATTTATTAATATCGATTATGCCTTGGGAGCAATTTGAGCACAGATAGTTAATCCTGCAGTAAATGGTTGATACTAAAATTGTTGCTTGAGCTGCACAACACGGACTAAATATAAATAGTGAGGTTTTACTGCTGCATATTGAACTATGATATTACGAGAATGTAAGCAAGAACTTTATATATGGTTTATTTATCTTAAGGGAAATTCTTGTCTTTAGTATGTTCAGAGATACAAGAAAGAAGATAGTAAGACAATAAAAGACATATATAGGGTATGAACTACGGTGTAACAGGTAACAGTGTAACACTGACATTGCCGTGTGTAAATATTTGGTGTACTGTACTAAAGTAATTATATAATATGTAATGGGGTAGCTGGTGGTTTAGGAGTTGCTCTTGCGATTAGAAAGTTGTAGGTTCGAATCCCAGGACTACTAGTGGCGGCACTGAAATACCCTTGAGGTATCACGGCTTTACTTGGTGAATGGGTTAAGTGCAGACTGAGAATTTCACACTGTGTGCGGTGGTAATATTGTAATCTTTAACCGTTGTAGTTGTTGCTCAATCACTGCATGACTGAGCGAGGCCTAAACTGCTGTAGACAGAATGAGGAGGTATATTTAAATCTATTTTGTGACATTACAAAAAATGGAAATGGGCTGTTTTTGTACCTTATTTTCCATTCAAGTCTGGTGTGGATGGTGGGATTAAACATATCATTTGAAACAATATTTACAAACTAAGTCTCTTATTTCAGGAAAGTGATATGGGCCCCATTAATTTCATGAGACATCACAATATATAGCAGTGAAATCACTACACTAATATTTTTTCCACATCGTACAGCCCTGCTTTGAAGTGGTTTTGGGTGGGTAAAAGTTTGAGTGACTGTTAAATGTAAGTTTGTTCCTTTGTTTAGTTTTGGTGTGATTGCTATTTATTGCTAAAATGCAAATGCATTTAATGGCTGAGTTCACCTGTGTGTGAATGGCCAGTTATGTTCATGAGTTACTTAAAGAGTAAAATGGTGTTAAAGTGCTGGATTTACTATTCTTTTATAGGTGAACGATGACTCAGTTTCTGCCCCCAAACCTGCTGGCCTTGTTTGCCCCGCGGGACCCCATCCCGTTCCTGCCGCAGCTGGAAAAGCTTCCTCACGAAAAACACCATAATCAGCCGTACTCCGGGATTGCCCCTTTCATCAAGCACTTCGAGGTACGGCCAAGTGGATCTGACTAGGGACGATCTAGCGTGAGATTTTTAGACCAATACCGATTCGTTATCTGGCGATCCTGATACAAAAAAACATTATGAAACAGAAGAACAATGTAACTTTACACTGAAGTTGCAAGAAGTTTCAAACTGCTTTTTTGAGCCCTGGTGCAGAATTGAGCCCATAAAGAGGCTTGGAAATGATCTTGTGAATGTAAATGTTGGCTTCCTCTGGTGCATAAACAAATACAAACTCACAAACATTGTCCTAAGTGGTCTGCAAGAGCAGTAGAAATACACTAGACATATGAAGGCTATTGGTCCTCTATTAGAATTGTAGTGCAAAACTCTTAACTCGGGGTGTTGGCAGTGTTTCTACCTTCTTATCGTCTTTGCATTTCATTGACCAGCGATTCTTACACATGACACTGAAAAGTGCTTATTTAAGTTTATTAATTACACATGAAGTCTGACAAAATCCTGTTTATTGATCAGGACCCTAGAGATGCCCCTCCACCTACAAGAGCCGAAACACGAGAGGAGAGGTTGGAAAGAAAGGTAAGGTGTTTTTTGCTGCCTTTTTTATTTTACAGGTTAGATTTGAAGTTAAATAAAAATAAAACCGCTTAACGTTTAAGATGAAGCATCTGTGTTTGGTGACGGTTTTTATTCTCTGTGTTCGAATCACAGAGACGTGAGAAAATGGAGAGGCGGCAGACAGTGGTGGAAGCAGAGCTAAAGCTGTGTAAGTATGCCAAACATTTACACTCCTACAATCCAACCTAGGTGTGCGATATGTTGGTTGTTGCTATAAATTACTACTTATTATGCATCAGTGTTTTTCTGAGAATTTTTCGGACATCAGCAGTGCGTTGCATTAAAAAGCGGATGTAATTTCTTTTGATAGTTTTATTTCCAGCATGATGTTTCTTGTGATCTTTTTGTCTAATGTACCAAACTTCAAACACACTATGTACAGCACTCTGCGAACCTCTTGAGCCACACCACATTTCTTACATTACATTCGGCAAATGCTTTTATCCAAAGTGACTTACAATACGAGGAAACACTCAAGTTTCAGGACAGTGTGAGAACCAGAGGAGAGTCCTAACGGTTTCGTCATGTTTTGTTTCCAATAATCGAGGCCTTAAAACATTTATTCCACTTTCTTTTCTTTAATCTCAGTATGCCAAAGATAACACAGTTGGACAGGCTTAAGAGTATTTTTGCACCAACAAGATGATTCAAAGCAAAATACAAAATGTGAGGTGGCTAAAGACTTTTACACAGTACTCTATGTATTTGTGAAAACCTCAGTTGAAAGTATCATGATGTATTTTTCTAATGTCATTCACCTTGGTTAGCATGAACTCTATTCTGACCTCATTCTTCCCTTTGTTTTTTTGCAGGGGATCCTCACAATGACCCAAATGCTCAAGGAGATGCGTTTAAGACCTTGTTTGTGGCTCGAATTGTAAGTTCCAGTCTCAGTCTGTTTACACCTGGTGGTTTTATGTGGCTGGATTGTAACTTTGTTTTCAAACTGATGTATTTATACTTGGTACTCTTGTTACCGTGTGGGTTAAAATGACATATCTTGTCGTGAGATGGTAAAGATGAGGTGATGTGAAGAATTAACCAATTGTGCTGGACTCCAGCCCTCCAGGACCAGTGTTTGATACCCCGGTCTAAACTTTAACATTTAGAACTAAGAAGAGCTACTTTCTTATAGGGGTGTTCATACCATTCACACTTTATAGGTACATTATTGTTGAACAGTTTGAAGCAGAAATAAATACTTACTTTACATTTTGTATTTAGTTAAATATTTTTACTTGTAAATGTCTCTGCACCCCTTTATTAAGGAAACCTATGGAGCACTTGCTTCTTAGGAAATCAGAAGTACCCTAAACATCAAGCCCTGTTGAATCAAACTAAGGGGGAAACTTGTGTATGAACTGAAGAAACAGCATCGTCTCTGTTAAGGGGCAGCCTGGAGGGCGACCTTATCCCCTGTAAACAGAACAGCAGGTCGAGGCCCTGTCACAACGCTGGTAGTAGTGATTCGCAAGCGAAGCCTCATGAGGCATTTGAAGCTCTCCCAGATCGTACTGGATCGTTTTTCAAAGCTCTCAGCCTTTGAAGCCTCAGTGGTGCACTTAGTCGCCTTTTCTATTGGACAGTTAATAGTACGACTGTGAAGACATTTAATTTATATATGAACATGCTGGTATTCATTTGCAGTATATTTTTGTTTTTCCCAGTTTTCACCTGTAAAAATGATAAGTCCTTAAATTAGTGTTAGTGTTAAATTTTAGTATTGGTTCTAAAACAAATAAATTAACAAACTTTCCACCTTTTCTAGACATTTTGGAACTAAATGCCCCCAAACATCAGACGCCTCTTATCTATGCTGAAGCTACCTTTCACAAGACATGGTGAATGTTCACAAAGTTTTGCACAGTCTCTTGGTATCACGATCAACATGAAATTTAATGACCTATGTATCTGTTTGAGCTTGGTTTTATTACTCATATGGATGAGTTGGCAGGGTTTGTGTCTGAAGCCTCAGAATGCTTCTGGTGTCATCAGTGGTGTCGCATCATACAGTATGTGAACCGAGATTCGGATCAGTGCTTTGGCACACAGGTTCATTTTGACAAAATAAGCTCTGAAGTCACAGTATTGTTGGTCTCATCATTAGGAGTAGTTGCAGTTGTGACTTGGAGAAACAAACATTTACTCTCTTATAACATCTGACTAAAATCCTGATACTCAAGATGCATTGAACAACCAGGTGTAAACGGGTTATAAAACTCTAGCTCTAGTGTGCTGATGAGTCGGTGCTTCTCTTATGCCTACATTTGACTTTTTTGCACAGAATTATGATACTACAGAGTCCAAGCTGCGCCGTGAGTTTGAAGTTTATGGTCCCATCAAGCGAGTAAGTTGTCACACTGCACCCCTTATCCGTTATTTCCCTACTTTTTCCGCACACTCCTGTTCTATCTTTCCCCCTGAATCTTTATTCTTTCCTTCTAGATCTACATAGTATACAACAAGAGGACGGGCAAACCACGTGGCTATGCCTTCATCGAGTACGAACACGAGCGAGACATGCACTGTGAGTAAATGGGCCGCATTCTTGACTTTCAATATGATGAAATGATCCAAAAGCATTTGCCAGTAGGGATCTCTAAATGGCTTTTCTGGTTGTTTCTGAAATACAGCCTTTTTATTATTATTCCTAACACCTACAATATATCTTTTCAGTACTACATGTTTACGTTTACGGCTTTTAGCAGATGCTCTCATCCAGAGTAACCAAACAACTCTAAAAACCTGCACATCTAAACTGTTTTAGACAAGCCAAGTTAAACGGCACTGAAATGTGCACAGGAAACATGTATAAAGAATGTGACTGTGGAATAGTCACTCTTCATCTGTGTTTGTGTGTCTGTGTATGAATGTCAGTGTCCGCTCTCACATCTGTGCTCCTCTGCGAAATCTTGTTTTCTGTGTGTCGTGTTGCATCGGGTGTGAATGTGAAGGTGCAGCACACCTGGCAGTAAGGGAGGGGGAAGGGAAATGGGTGGTAGGGCTACTGCACACACACATTCTGATGAATGTTGCCACTGTATGGCATCTCTAATGTTTAGGCAGTGTGACACATAGGACTGTGTGTTTCCGGCTGGAGCGGTGACGGTAAGCTAAAGGCCGAGCCTTCCTGTAGTGCCAAGGTGACTCTAAACATGTACACATGTCTGTCTGTTCAAAAAAAAAGTGGCAGTTTTAAGTGAACCTTTAGCTGAGGTGAGACTGTAATTAGTGAAGTGTTGGAGAGCACGTGTATGCAGTGTATTAATTGTGTGTTGTTCTCATTGCTACTGCAGCCGCCTATCTCTGATGGCTATTGGCCAGAGCTGGCTTGCAGATCATGATGATGGTTTTGATACATCTACACCCTACTACCACAGCTCAGTATATGGTTGGTATGATGGGTTTGTATGATGGGTAAGATTTCTTTACACCCTCATATACTTCTAGGCTGAAACAAGGCACACGTTCATTGGACCAAATCAGGTTGATATTTGCCTCAGTTTGAGGTCTAAATCCTAAATTATTTTGGTCACTGAACGTTCCTTGGGTTAAGCTTAGGGAGCAGGTGCCCGAGGTCAGCCTGTACTGTTAAAGCCACTGCGTTTTGACGTTAAAGCCCAGGTTGTACTCTGCAAGATTTAGAAGAAATTAAAAATCCAGTTTTCACAGGTTCCTGGAGAGGGTAGGAGAGTAGAAGGAGAGACTTGAGGGACTTGATTGTCACGATAGTGTTGTTTACAAGAGTGTACGTTTATTTAGTGAAATCCCATCGTTTTTACTCATTCGTCTTAAACTTACCATTCAAAAAAATACTGAGTTGAGACCCTTACTGGCTCAGAGCACACCAGATACTGTTCTTATCTAAACCTTCCTGAGTGTACCAATGTTTAGTCACAGTTACTGATGGCTTTAATAGTATAGGTTAACCCAAGGCTGTCCAGTACCTAGTACTAATGCTCAGAGAGATTAGGGGAGTTGGTAGCTATTTACATGTCTCAAATTAACTAAGAATTCCTTTAAGATTAACAATAGATTTTATTTCAGGGTTAGGGTTTAGCCAGTCATGAACACACTGGATGTTATACAACTGAGCCAGTTCCCTATTCGTTCTACCTCTGAAGAAACTTGAACACCACATCCCTCTCCAAGTTCTCTCCATCTCCAAAATGCTTCTGGCAACCTATTTCTCCCGTATACGAATCTGTGCCTTGCCCTTAATAATAAGGCCGAACCTATAATTGGAATTTCACAGGCCAAAAAAACAAATCCTTTGAATTTGCAAATACCACTCGATGAATCCTTCTGAATAGCAACCTGCGAGGTTTCTGGTAAGGCCCTTTAGGTTTACGGAGAATTTTTGATAAGGCTGAATGGAGAGTTTTTGATAAGGTTTCTTGAAGACCGATAGTTAAGTTGAGGGTTGATGGTAAGGCCCTCTAGTTTAAGTTCTGAGGGTTGATGGTAAGACCCGCTCGCTTAGAAAGATGGGATTAGGCTGGATATTGGGGGGTGATGGTAAGGCCCTCTAGTTTAGGCTCTGAGGGTTGATGGTAAGGCCCTCCAGTTTAGGCTCTGAGGGTTGATGGTAAGGCCCTCTAGTTTAGGTTCTGAGGGTTGATGGTAAGGCCCTCTAGTTTAGGCTCTGAGGGTTGATGGTAAGGCCCTCTAGTTTAGGCTCTGAGGGTTGATGGTAAGGCCCTCTAGTTCAGGCTCTGAGGGTTGATGGTAAGGCCCTCTAGTTTAGGCTCTGAGGGTTGATGGTAAGGCCCTCTGAATAGATAATAGCATGGGTGTGTACCTAATTACACTGAGATGGCCAACCTCTCCAGTTCAGACCAGAGTAGCTGTATGGACCTCATCCAGTGCGTCTATCTGGAATGGATTTTTTTTCCCCCGTTATCAATCCACCTGTGTCCCCGTTTTTGCTGCTTACGTTCAAGTATCGAACTGGAATCACCAGGCTACGTTACGAACGGCTGTGCCACCGATGGGTTCCAGCCCTGGCCAGGTATTATGGTAAGATAGTGTTTACAGGTAACGGTAAAGATGGAGATATTAATTGGCTCAATGACTCTATTGGAAGGAGTTATTTTTGGGGAGGGGTGGGGGGTATTTAGCTTCATTAGCACCATTGTATGGCAGCGTTGGCAGCTGTGAGTAAATACTAATCATTTGAATTGATGAATATCTAGATTGTTTTGGGATGGGGTGAGAAACAATTCAGACGCCTCTTACTGGGTGCTCCTTTTGTGTTTTGTGCCCATGTGTCTCTGTGAGGGTGTGGATGGTTGTCAGTAGCCTGCCAATAATAGAATGTGTGAGAAAGTGTGTGTGTGTGAGAGAGAACGTGTGATGGGTTTGAAAATGGGTGACTACTTTGTGGAAGGGGCGGAATGATGGTGCTTGACTGATAATACAGAATGCTGAAGTTCTGGTGGATGGATAAAAATCCCACTGGAAAGACACTGTTTAGCGAATTGTATAATGGAATTGCGTACAAATCTCCATAGAGCCTCGTAAGAAGCTGTTGCTTCTATTATAGAGTATGGAGTCTGATCACTTTGAAAAGACTGGTGAAAATGGAAGCCTGCAACTTTGACTTTTAGCATGAACTGACAGAAGAAGGCAAAGCTGGTAATAAATGAGGGGAAAGGGCCCTCCACTATTAGGTTAGGTAAGATTTTCTGCCATTTTAAGTGTAAAATGTGCCAGTTGCGATCTGTAAGTATGGTAATTGACTCTAATCTGTGTTTTAAACCATAAATCTGCAAATCTGTCAATTTTTAGGTCTTTAACAACTATATCGGTCACAGTTAACACATCAGTCAGGCCTGACACCTCTGTGCAAAGGGTTCTTTGAGGAACGGCGTTTAAAAATTGTTTTTGCAAATGAGCGTGAAAAACTTTTATGTAATGTCATGGTTCCATACCAGTTTATAGGTTCTTTTAAAATCCTTTCGTTTCTGTTAAGGTTCTTTAAGCTTGCTCCTTACTCTCATTTACAAAAACTGATCATTTCAGAACCAACCATTAAATTTCTTAATGGACCCACAAACAGTTCTTTAGTAACGTCACCCAGCTGAGCTTTTCTGGCACTTTTATTTTACAGCGAGCATCCGAACTTCATTCATGCGTTCCTGCAGATTGCTGTTTGTCATGTGTAAATTTGCCAGGCGCATAAACAGTGTTCATCTCAAATATTAGTCATTGCAAGTCATGCCAAGCTGTTGAGACGTATGTTTTCTGAAGGCCTGATGGTTGTCAGCCAGCCGGATATGCTAAAGCGATTATGGTTCAAGGCCAAGTGGAGATTTAATGCTCCTGTGTAGTAACACTACTAAAAGAATGAATTCATTGAATTAAAGACTAGTGGAAAACCTGCTTAGAGGTTTATAATGTAATGGCACATGCTTTTAATTTCTCTTCCATAAGAGGTTTCATCTACATGCTCATAATGACATTTTTTGCTTTTAGTAGTCTAGAGTTTTAGCTTAAAATAGGCCATCCAGTTTTGGTTTCAGCCTTTAATAAAGGCTAATTGACCTGAATAGGTTTTATATAATACGAAGTTACAGTTTGAACCTCATTAAGAAAAGGGTTGTTATGCTTTTGTGATGGGTTTCTTTTTCATCTCAATTTGAATATTACGTAACTCCCATTATTACAGTTGATACTCATTTGTGTGTGTGTGTGTGTGGCACCACTGAACATTAATGATTCAGGCCCATGGCTGGGACTTCAGACTGTCACAAAACGACAAGGCTATAATAATGTAGCCTAAACTATACGTAATATAAATATAAAGTCTGATTAGACACTTGCAGCACAAGTGCTGATTTCCTGCAGCCTCACAGCTGTCAGTTAACTGAGGTAAGCTTGTGCGTTCTAATGGCTGTATGAACTTGCGTGGGCATCACACTGTATCTCCAGGTAAGAGAACACAAACAATACTGCCATATGCATTCCTCCTCCTCACTGTCTCTTTCTCTCTCACTTTCACTTCTTTTTTTCCCCCTTCATCCTCTCCCTCTGTCTCTCCCTCTCTGCCTTTTGCTCTTCCTTTTGCATTTTCCTGCTCTGTAGCTGCCTACAAGCATGCCGACGGCAAAAAGATTGACGGGAGGAGGGTTCTTGTGGACGTGGAGAGAGGTCGCACTGTGAAAGGATGGCACCCCCGTAGGCTTGGTAAGGATCTCTCTCCTACAGATGTAAAATAAATAAATTAAATAAAAATCTTGCTTGTGTATTAGTGGTAATATTTGAAGTTAACAAGGCCCATGTTTTTCTCACTCTTACAAGGCGAAAAACTCGGTTGGATTCAAAACTTACAGGTCACTTAATGTATGGAAACCAAACACACAAACTACACTACCAGTCAAAAGTTTGGACACACCTTCTCATTCAGCGATTTCCTTTGTTTTTATTATTGGCTACATTGTAGATTAATATTGAAAACATCACCTAT
>JBBPCY010000028.1:5814649-5825578 GCA_037974405.1 Brachyalestes nurse | reverse complement strand
TGGACCAAGGGTGTAAGAGAGGGAAGACCCCCCCCCCCCCCCCCAGAAGATCCCCTATCCCAGTTCATCCCAGAAGTGTTCAGTTGTGTTGTGTGATCAGGGCGCCCTGCAGGTCACTGGAGTTCCTCTAGGCCAGTACCATCAAGCCATGTCTTTATGGACCTTGCTTTGTGCACAGAAGCACAGTCATGGTCTTATCCAAATTGTGTGCACAAAGTTGGAAGAACATAATTGTGTACAATTTTTTGTCTGCTGTAGCATTAGCATAAACCTTCACTGGAACTAAGGGGCCAATCCCAAACTCGGAGAAACGGCCCAGGCCATTATCCCTCTTGCACCAAACCTTACTATTGTTGCTATGTGTTCTGTTAGGCAGCGTCTCCTAGCATCCGTCAAACCCCACATTCCCCCATCAGACTGCCAGATAGTAAAGCGTGAGTCACCAGAGAACATGTTTCGCGGCGTGCTGTATGCCACCGAAGTCGACACTTGGCATTGCTCATAGTGATCCTGGGCTTGAATGCTGCTGCTCAGCCAGACGTTTCTTGTAGTGGAGGTTTGAAACAGAGGATCCCCACTACAACCCCACTGGATTTCTCAAATTCTCAATTTCTCAATTCTAGCACTTACAGTTGGCTGGAGCTGATCTGGCAGGGATAAAATTTCACAAACTGACTTGTGGCAAATGTTGAATCATTTTGCTTCTTCTCCCAGTGTTTGTCTGTCGAGATAGCAGGGCTGTGTGTTTGATTGAATGCACCTGTTAGCAATAGGTATGGCTTAAACGCCGGAATTAAAAAATTAGGAGGCTTGTCCACATACTTTTGGCCATATAGTCTATCTGTCCATCAATCAATCAATCAATCAATCAATCTATCTATCTATCTATCTATCTATCTATCTATCTATCTATCTATCTATCTATCTATCCGTCCGTCTGTCTGTCTGTCTGTCTGTCTGTCTCTCTGTCAGGCTTGCCCTTGCATTCTTGCTCTCATTCACTGATTTATTTTATTCTCTCTCTCCATTCGTCTCAATCCAACTTCCTGCCTTTCCTTGATTCTTTCTGTATTGCTCCCCTTTATCTTTTCTCCCAAATCATTCCCCCTATCCTTCTCTCCCTCTTTTTTACCTCCGAACCACTCCTTCCATCTCTCCATCTTCCTCCGCATGTGATGGTGATTTCTCATCCGCTCCTGTCTCTCCTACACCTCACAACCCACCCCCCGACCACACCGGTCCCAAACACACCCTTTTACTCTCCCACGGACCTTTTACCCCACTCCCACACCTCCCCATACAATAAAAACCCCAGACGCTGCAGCCGCCAGCACTGCCTCCCCCCTAAGAGAGGAGTGGTTGAAGCCGGAGGTGCCTCTTTTACAGCAGGACCTCAATGCAAACTCCGCCTCCCCCTGGATCAAACCATAGAGGCACAGAGGTAACAAAACAGCACCTGCACTTAGCGCCGGGCGATATTGGTCAAATTCAAAAACGTGATACTTTCAAATAATATGTATCAGTGAATGTTAATGTTTATTTAATGTTATTAACATGATTACATTTTCTGGTTTCATTTTTTAAATTCTCCCGAAGCAACCTTGTAGAGTGTCGTAAGCCTTTACTTGACAAAAAAGACATACGTCGTGTATTTGGAGTTGTATCTAGGAAGTGACATGCATAGCAGTTAAGCAGAAGTCTGATTTCACACCTACGTTGTTCGATAAACTTCATAAGACAGCATCTTTTTCTTTTTTTTTTATGTATTTTTATTTTGTTTTTGAATGGTGCTTCAAATTATGTACCTTTCCCATCATTAGACCCTGACACTCTCCACTATTAGTGGACTGAGACTGGCGGTTTTTCTTATGCCAAAATTATGGGGGTTTTTTTATCTTAGTTACCTTCACATAAGTTCACATTCTCTACAGAGAACAGATGTCTGCATATTTCATTACACAATCACAGTTTATTTGCTGATTAAACATATTGGGGGGAAAAATACAAATGATTAAGGCCTGTGCAAAAATGACCAACAGCACTAAAACTGAAAGTGATCATGATTTGACTGAATATCACCCAGCACTATCTGCACTGCAGTGGAGCCATTACTCTCACGAGTCCTTTAAGAGAAATTTAAAAACACACTCACACACACACACACACACACACACACACATATACATATGTCCATGAATACTCATTGATTTAATTCAGATATGATGTTTATGTAAAATGCATTTAATTCATTATTTGTTCCAAAATACCTACTGTCTATCTTAGTACTTCCACTCTGGGTGAAGGTGTGTGTGTGTGTGTGTGTGTTAGAGTGTTATCACATCGACACTCACTTAATAGTTGCCAAGTGTACATTAATTACTCATTCAGACATAGATAGAATCAGAGCTAAAGCTTTTAATGTAGTTTAATCAAGACAGACACGCTCCCCCTCAACACACAGGCACACACACACACACTCGATTGAGTGTTTCACAGGAGTATTTGACTCACTTGTGTGCTGTGCGGCTCTACACTCCTCTGTAATGTTATGAATCACATTATGGCCTCGTCCTCCCTCAGGAATATCATATCCATTCTTCTCTCCACTCTTCCCCATCTCCATTCTCTCTCTCTCTCTCTCTAATGCAAAAGATTATATCATGGACCGTAAAAACCGTCTTAGATATACTCAGCAGCTAACTGTGATTATTAGAGCTTGGTCTTCAGTTAAAAAATCCAAATTTGGTAAAGAAAGAATAATGCTGAACTCATCATCACCGCATCCTCCACGTTTATGACATTTTTTTCTGTCAAAAATGGTAGCCGATGTAGTCAGTTAACCAAGGCGTGAGCTCAAAGTTTCACTCTTTTCACTCTGCTGGAGCTATGAGGCAAATGATTTCTGTAAAAAATACATGACCAAAACATCTCTAAATGCACCCAAACCACATCTAGATTTTCCTTAAAGTGGTCCTGACTTGTGTGTGTGGTTTAGGATACAATATGACATATGTTGAGCTATAAAAATGGCAACTATTTCAGACAACATCAGGGCTGGTATTCACAAAACAGTTGTAAGGAGGAGAGACTTTGGATCAGGTTTATATGGGCATTGCCACTGATCAGCATTCCTCCTCCGAAAGCGATGTGTAAAAACAGGCCCTGTTGTTTGTCTGTAATCTCTGTAAAGTTTAATTCATACGTAGAGCCCACAGTAACCCATAGTGTATCCCAAACCACATCTACAATCTACACCACCTTAAAGAAGCTGGATGTGGTTTGAGGGGGGTGTAGAGAAACAATTTGAGTGACTATTAATTTCTAGCAACTTCAGCAATGATAGCCTCGAGTTCTAAAACAAAGCAACGTTTGGACTGCAAACACTGAACTGCTACAGCTGGGGTCGGTGGAAAATCCTGCAGATGTTATTCTTTTGCCTTACTGTTTCTATAACACTGCAGCATTGTCCGGTCTATAAATGTCTAGAAATTCATATCCTATTCTTGCAACAAACATGGTAGATATACTGGATATGTTGACTACATTTAAGACGATTTGCTGAGATATACATCTTTGCCATTCTAATTCATTGTTGCAATTCTTTATTTTACATTCATCTTTTCTCCTCTCTCTATATCTTTCTCTCTGAACCCTAAACTATATTCCTGAAACATGCTTCTCCAGATAGTGAACCCACACAAAGTAAACGCTTCAAACTGAATGAGATCACTCACCTGTCTGAACTGACATGTTTGTATGTTTCATTTTATACTGTAAGCATTGCAGTGTGTGTGTTCTGGGGGGGCGGGGGTGTATTAGGTGCTCTCTGACGTGAGTCGGAGTGTGTTTATCTGACACGATGTTGTTGTTTTCCTCTTCCTCAGGTTGTGTCGTGTCATGCGTTTGTATGTCAGCTCTTGTTGCTACACCGTTACACTGTCTGTCACTGTCCTGTCTGTGTCTGTTCTTGTGTACTCATGTGTGTGTCCTCCGTGCTCTGTTTGATGTGGCTGTGGCCTCTTCCTCCTCCTCCTCCTCCTCCTTCTGTGCTCTCACAGTGACCCATCACCCCACACGTCCTTCAGAAGGTGGCCAGCGGCGCAACAGCACGCGTCTTTACTGAGGCAATTTGTCGACTTCTTGATTGGGATTTCTCGAAAGTGACACCCCAGATTCCAGTGGACGTGTCGGGGTGCAGGGCCACTGAATGAGCTTGTGTTTTGTTTGTGTTTGAATAAAGGTGGTTTCTTTCTCCTTCCTGGAACTGCCCTCCACCCCTGGGCTACAGTGAGCGGTGTTTCAGCACAGCCCTCCGGCCACAACGGCGCAGCAGCCACAGATTTCCCAAACACACACACCCGTGCTGCCTTCGTGTACCGTCTGCTTTAGCGTAAATATTAAAGTGCTTAAAGCTGCACATAAATCACATGAATGTCCTTTTAACTCATTAGAATTAGACATCTCTGGTTTTGGGGGCATTGTGTACGTTTTTCTGGGGTGTGGCTCATTAGATCAGGCTAAACGACTAATGTCAGCAACACGTATGACTCAGACTTAGGTTGGACATAGGCCCAATGTGATACGGCCTCGCGGTGGTGCAGTGGGTAGCACTTTGCCTCACACCTCCAGGGTTAAGGGTTTGAATCCGGGTCCTGGTCTTTTGTGTGTGGAGTTTGCATGTTCTCTGCGTGGTGGCGTGGGTTTCCTCCGGGGTCTCCGGGTTTCTCCCACAGTCCGAAGACATGCTGTCAGGTGAACTGGGGATTATAAATTGATCGTAGGTGTGTGTGTGTGTGTGTGTGCTCTCTGGTAGGCTGAGCCCCTGCCTCGCGCCTGTAGACCCCGGGATAGGCTCCAGGTACCCACGACCCTAGTAGGGATTAAGCGATTACAGAAAATTAATGAAAGAATGTTCAAACAGATACCAGAAGAAATAATATGCAATAGCAATACAGGTACAGTTCCAATTAGAGCACTTAATTTATAAAAAACTATTATAATTGAGTAATATGATCATTAGTTGTATTATGTGCTTATTAAAAATGGGGCTAAGTGTTATGAAGATACCAAAATAGTTAAAGGGATATCACCAGGTTTATTATTCATGCAAATAAACTGTTGCTGGCCACGCCCACTCATCCCATGCTCCACTCACCCCCTAGCTGCTTGTAACAAAACAAAACTTAACTGCAATAGAAACACAAAAGTCATTATTTGAAAGTACTTACATCTCCCTCATCTGCTGACTCATCACAGACAGTGTACAGATCCCCCACGACGCTGAAGTTAGCTCCTTATTCACAGCTCCTCATTCGAATTTTCCCTCCCACCTTAAATACTTAAGGTGGAACTTTTAAAGGTGGAACAAAACCGGTTGTTGCTGGGACACGGCCATCGAAAATGAAATGGAGCCACGCAGTCCTTCTGTTTGCTTTGTCTGGGAGAAAGTGGAGGGATTTGTGCTGTTCTTTGAGTGACCTGCCTCTGCCTGTAGCCGTAGCTCTCGCTAAGCTCATAAATCTAGTAGACAATATGGCGACTCTTCAGCTAATCTTGTGGGCGGGGTCTCGAGAGATGAGGGGTGGTTCTATGAAAATTGACCCAGTGGGACGTCACACTGGGCCCTCCGTCTAAACGGCTCGTTTTAAAATGGACCCAAACTGTGGAGAATAAACCTGGTATAGAGTGATTTTGTTCAAAGAACGTCATGAGCATGTTTTTTATAGCCCATAGACCTGTTATAACTAAAGTGAGTTTTGCATAAAGTGAGTTTTTCTTTAATGTATGCCTTTAAGTTATGTCTGCTATTATAGAAATGGATTTGGTATTTTATAGCATATGAACACCAAATATAACTCATGTTTATGCCCAAATATGCTTGTAAATCTTCAATGGTTCCTTCCTGCTTCAAAATACATAATCAAGAGGGGGTCTTCCTAGTTGTTAAACTGGAAAATCTTACGCTTAAACTACTGTGGCACTACAGTTTGTAGCAAATATAGTAATGGTTACATTTTTAAATCTTTGGCTAGAGTTCAGAGAGAAAGTCATCAAAACAATGTGCATAATTTGATTCATTTAGATGTGTCAGACTTGTATTATAGTTGCTTCATTGCTCCACTGCAAAACTAAATCTCTAACACCAAACATGCCTTGACTGACATTAGAGGAATCTTGTGGGGGTTACGTTCCAAGAGCACCCGCATATAAGTACAGTAATAAAAAAAAAACAGGGCTGTAAGAAGAATGCAATTCAGGACTGCAGCTGTCTCAAAGGGCCAATCAGCCAATCAGCAGCAAGAAGTAAATAACGCTCTCGGATTGGCTACTTTCAAACCTCCCACCATCCCAGGACGTGCTTACTTTGTGTTCTCTGTACAGAACCAAAACATTTATACAGTTATATTTTATAAGTAAATGTAGCTGAATTTACATTAATAATTATGTTACAAAATTAGTAAATGAAAAATTTCTTAATAATTTAGCACTAAAATGCATGAAAAATTAGATATTGCTGGGTTGTTTATGTTTGGGCACGAGGACGAGGCGGCATGGCGGACAAAGCCTGGGTGTCACAAAAGCAAAAAAAATGTGGAGGATATCTGCAGTTTCCACGTTAGTGCGGGGGGTGCAGCAAACAATTATTAGTTCAGTTCTCAGAAAAAATCCGCAATATACTCTTGTTCATTTGATGTTTTTCATGTTTATTTCCCATTTCACTTTTCTCTTCTTTACTCTCTAGCCTCATCTCCTGATCTCTCTCACAAAGTAGTAAACCTAGCACTGAAGCACGTTCTCTTTAGGCGTGTGCTGAAGTCAAATTATATTTGTCTAATGCAGCACTTGTATTTTTAAATACTTAAGACCTGTTCTTCTTGTTCCTGCCAAACTCCTCCTCTTGTACCTGTTGCTCCTGGATACCATTTGACATTTTCTGACCCCTTTTCAAAGACATTCTGCACATGCTGATCCTCAGGCCTTTGTCTAGACACAGGCACTGGTGACCCTGGGGTTTTCCCAGTGTAAATTACTAAGCCTTTAAGTACAGTTAGGCTCTACCAATTTCGCTTTCAATGCAGCTACAGCTATTGTTTAGTAATAGCACTGCATGCTTGATTGCCCTTCATTTGTAATTGTTTGTCTGGTTGGTGCAGGTCTGCTCACGTTCATTAATGCAGCGTACGTAAAGTGGGGCACCAGGGTGCAGGATGTTTTCACCTATGCCAAGGTCCTGGCTCTTATTGTCATCATCATTACAGGGATCGTCAAACTGTGCCAGGGTGAGTTTGCGTTTTGTAGTTTTTCCACACAAAACTCAAAAAAATGATTAAATAGAAAACTACATTTAACTTCTAACTAACATGCATTTGCCTGCGTTTGCATTCATAGTTATATACAACCTAAAAGCAAACTGCTACATGTTCTGCTGCTGCTTATTCCACTCTTTATTTCTTTTTTTTTCTTCATTTCTTTTCATATCAAAGGTAAAACTGAAAACTTTGAAGGGTCGTTTGAAGGATCGTCCCATGACCCAGGAGGCATTGCCTTGGCCCTGTATTCAGCCCTGTTCTCCTACTCAGGCTGGGACACTCTCAATTTTGTTACTGAGGAAATCAAGAATCCTGAAAGGTGTGAACAAGTTGTAACTGAAGGCTTCCACATCTGTGTCTTCCTGTCCTTTATAAACACACAGTACTGTTTGTACTTTTTAGAAAAGAACAGAAATAAATCTTTACTTGAAACTAAATTGTAACATAGTCCTGTGTGGAACTGTGTGGATTTATGAGAAACAAACATTTTGGTTTTATAAAAAAAAACACTTTCATAAATCATTTCAATATTTTTGGGAACTCAGTAATTTAGTCTTTCAAAGTTTTTTTCCTTTTTACCATGTTGCTCTAGTATGAAAGTAAGTTTGGTAAGCTAAGATCTGTATCGTATAATAATGTACTTACAAAAAGTTTTTCTAAAAAGTTACTATACAGGAGGAGGTGATTTCCAATGTAAGTTAATGTAAATTTAATTTTGGAGGTTATGTTAGTCTGTTTCAAATCATGTTAAGAAAAGAATCAAACAGTTAGAAAAGGCTTTGCTCTGATCGTGATGATATGTCAGCTTTAGAGGAAGTGCTCCTTACTCTGTGCTCTGAATTTTGAGTTAAGAAGGAAAATAGGAAGGATGGTCTTACTGTGAACTTGCATGTTTCATTTTAACTAAATTTCAGTACTAAACTGATTATTTCCTGTTGAGAGTATTCTTTGCTATGTTTGCACACTGAATTGAGAGACTATAATACAGTATGTACTCCTCAGTCACTATTTTGAAACAGTGACTTCCTGAAATCTGTAGACTTCCATTGGCTTCTATCATATCTTTTTTTTTTCTGTTCTTTGACTGTACAGTGCAGAGGCAGCACTGGAGTATTCTTTAGCACTTTAGACTGTGCATAACCTCTAGTTTCAGTTACATTCTTCTTAAAACTGGAGTCTTTTTCTGTGTTGCAGGAATCTCCCTCTTGCCATTGCCGTGTCTATGCCCATCGTCACAGTCATCTACATCCTGACCAATGTGGCGTACTACGCCGTGCTGGACATGAGCGCCATCCTTGCCAGCGACGCCGTGGCTGTGGTGTGTTTGCAACTCTCAAACTTTTCTGCTGTCCTGACATGATTTTTAAAATTCCGTAAAAATAGGCAGTGTTGCGCAGGTCAGCTAAAACTGCCTGCACCCGCGGGTCACGGGTCGACCCGCGCATCACTTAATGGTTTGCTGTGTTGCAGTGTTTGGGAGTGTATGAGAATGTCTTTGTGTTCCCACAGACATTTGCTGATCACACCTTGGGAGTAATGAGCTGGTCTATTCCTATTGCGGTGGCTCTGTCCTGCTATGGTGGACTCAATGCCTCCATCATTGCTGCATCCAGGTGGGTTTAGTTGATCTGTACACCCAACACTACAGAGTCAGTTTGACCCATTTTACATTATTTCTGATCACTGTAGTAATGATTTGAATTTTTGACCAATTTTCCGTTGTGCCCGGTTGGACAACTTGTTAATCTTTTACTCAGGCCACTTGACCAGTGGACAAAGAGGTTGTGTGTTTGATTTAAGTTACTTGACTGATGCTGTGTTGGTGGCTCTGTGCTGAATGTGCCATTATGTTGCAGACTGTTTTTTGTTGGTTCTCGGGAAGGTCATCTCCCAGATGCTTTATCAATGATTCACGTGCACAGATACACACCAGTGCCTGCTCTGCTCTTCAATGTAAGTTCACTTTATGCCTGTGCCTCACTAATCAGACTTCCAATTGTGCAATTGTAGATAAACCTTCTCAGAAATGATAATTTTACAGAAGAAGGAAAATCTTAAATAAGGTTAATCAACATTTTTATTGCAAGTCATTTTGGACCATTTCTACAGGTCCTTTTTTAGTGGTATGCTCATATCATTTAAAGGGAAGCCGGCATTTTCCAATGTTGTTGAAATGAGTGGGGATAACATTTTGATGTGAGTGCAATATTATGTAATTGCAATACGAATCTTCCTGTAGCAGAGTTTTCAGAGTTTTGAGTTTTCAGATACACCCAGTACAGCTGATTCACTGGGTTGGGGGTGCTTTGATGCGGAAAAACACAGAGGGTGGAGAAAAAAAAGTTCATATATGCCCTCCAGGACAGAAACCCTCGCACTTTGGTGTCAGAACATGCAACCTGAATGTGTTGAATGTTGGTGGTGAAAGCCATCTAGTGTCGACTGTGTTCCACTGCACAGCCTCTTAGTTTTACTGAACTTGTTCCCGTTTCCAGTGTGCCATGGCTCTTATCTACCTGGCTGTGGAGGACGTCTTCCAGCTGATTAACTACTACAGTTTCAGCTACTGGTTCTTTGTTGGTTTATCCATTGCTGGACAACTTTATCTACGCTGGAAGGACCCAGACAGACCCCGACCACTGAAGGTGAGATAAGCTTGAAAACTTTTAAATTGGTGTATTTTCAGGAAGAATATCAGTGCAAGAGAGGAGGGGCATTGATCTGCAATTTGCATTTTTCCTTCCTGATCTTGAAATGGTATATCTTGGAATATTGTGTCACTACAGTAGTTTAGATTTTTACTCACTTGTTAATGTAGTTCACCAAAAGTGCGACATGAAGGAAGGTAAGACTATACGCTTCATAATGTGTGGATCCAGTTAAATAGCCAGATAGAGAAAAGACATAAAGCAAGGGCAGAGCTGAAACGTGGGAGATGGATCTTGGAGAAAACATAGAACATGCAGAAGATTGGCATTTGTTTTGTTTTGTTTTGTTTTTTTGTTTACAAATATAAAGCCTGCTCAGATCATGATTGTAATTCACTTGGACTCTAATTCATTTGGTTTACAGGCTCTAGATTAAGCCTAGACTTAATAATTTCTATTGGAGATTCACTATTGACAACATTTAGGAGGCTTGTGACAACACACAAGCACTAGAATTGTGGAAGTAGCTGTTTATGCTTCTCCATTGTCACTGTTGTACTGATTGTAACTGTAACTCTTGTGTGTGTTTACAGTTGTCTTTGTTGTACCCGATTACCTTCTGCCTGTGCACTGTGTTCTTGGTGGCAGTGCCGCTCTACAGCGACACTCTCAACTCTCTAATAGGCATCGCCATCGCTCTTTCTGGAGTTCCTGTCTATTTCCTAGGCATCCACCTTCCTGAGTCAAAACGCCCTCCTTTCATCACCAAACTACTGCGTGAGTACTAGCAGTGTTGAAATTAATCACATAATCGATGCATCGCGATGCAGGCGTGGACGATTCTGCATCGATGCAGTGGCAGGACATAATCGATTATATCATGATGACATTGCCTGATTTTAAAAATCTAGTTAAAAGTAGCACTGCAGAATGTTTTGTTTTTGAAGACTGACCATATTCACTGAAGATGT
>JBBPCY010000028.1:5796018-5810131 GCA_037974405.1 Brachyalestes nurse | reverse complement strand
ATCTGATACTTTTACACACAGAACTAATCTGATACTTTTACACACAGAACTCATCTGATACTTTTACACACAGAACTCATCTGATACTTTTACACACAGAACTCATCTGATACTACTTTTACACACAGAACTCATCTGATACTTCTTTTACACACAGAACTCATCTGATACTTTTACACACAGAACTAATCCTGATCCTTTGTTTTCTTTTTTGTTAACTTTGCAGACACTTGCTATCACATGCTAAGAAAAATGGCTTTGAATAATATTTTTGCATGGTACTGTATACACACACACACACACACACACACACACACATACATATATATATATACACACACACACACGTGTCAGAGTTTGAGGTTACCTAATAACTTAGTTGGGGTGAATGTGTGATACAGTGGTAAATGGTGGTGAGTTATTTTTACTTAGCAGGAGGTTTTATTAAAACTGCTTTCATAGTTTATAATCCTTCTAGTCCTCCATTATTTCTTGGCCACAGTGCAAAACTGTAGACATTAACCATGTTTTGTCTAATTCACTCCATTTGGGATTAAAGGGAAATTGTAGTGCATTTTTACCAGACTGAGGTGAATAAAATAAAACCAAATTTGGTTTGATTTTATCATTTCACTCCTTACAACTCTTAGCCACCTTAGTCCCAGTGCAGGCCATGTTTTGTCTGATTCGCTGAATTTGGGATTAACGTGAAATGGTAGTGTTTTTTTTGACAGATTGTCGCTTTAAAAGTCTCTAGGTCCCTGCGGGTCAGATGTGGGCGGGTGTTGCCTTTACCCAGAAGGTGGTTTTCCCTCACCTGCCTCCAGGTGTGTCCCTGGTTACAGATCAGTACACTCCCACAATTCCACTTGCCACCTGTTGCCTGTGTCAGGGTGAGATTTAGCACCTGTGGGAGTGCACTGTTTTCTCAAGGCATTGACCTTTTTGCCCTCGGCACACATTAACTAGACGCTGCCGGCCGGATTATGGCCCCGGTGCGTTTGCTCCTGTTCAGCCCACTCCGTGTCAGATGACCTCCTCTGTTTGGACAGAGGGGCTGCTGCTGCTGCTGGTGGTATCGTTTTTTCCTCTTGGAGCCGTTGGGCGGCTGTCGCGAATCAGGCTGGGTCCGGCCTGGCTGGGGAAGTCCGCTCCCCATTGTTCACCTGAGCAGGTCTGGACAGGCCTGAACATGTTCTTCTTCATCAGAACATGTTCCTGCATGAGCTTTCGCTTCATGAGCAGGATGGGTGGTGTCTGTCTGTGGGCATTTATGCAAGAGAACATGCTTCAAGAGATTCAAAATACTTTTTTTTTTTTCTTTCACGGAGGAACAAACAGCTATGGGGAAAAAAAAAAGACGGCATCATTATTTTTCTGGCTGTTGCTTTTGTAGTGTGTGGGAGTGTGTCTGTGTGAAATCTGCACATCACTAATGTTTTATACACTATTGACTGCACTTGACTCAAAAATAAATAATGAATAACTTATTACACCTTGGAAATGTTAAACTACACTCTTATATTATTTTTACAGCTGCTACAATTAAAACAGTGATAAGAGCAGAGAGAGCGAGTGTGTGAGTGTGTGAGTGTGTGAGTGTGTGAGTGTGTGAGTGTGTGAGTGTGTGAGCGTGTGAGCGTGTGAGCGTGTGAGCGTGTGAGCGTGTGAGCGTGTGAGCGTGTGAGCGTGTGAGCGTGTGAGAGAGAGACTGTTTTATCCATCAGAAATTGAATCAGGAGTGTAGCTGCTGGAATACAGCCCATAGAAAAACTGCTCTACACACACACACACACACACTACTGCACTCTTAACACATATGGAGATATTATTTTTACACACACACACACACACTGGAATACTTCAGAAAAGAATAGACTCCTGTGCATTTCATACACACACACACACACACACACACACTGCCGCAAACTGAAAAAGGGGAAAGTGATCTCTTATTTTTCTCCATAGCAGTATATCAACATTGGACAGAGTACAGGGTACCAAGCAAGACAATAAATAAACCCCACAGTGTACATGGGATGTAAACCTTTAGGGTTGATTATTATTACACAGCAGGCAGTTACAGCATTGAACGAGGTGTTAAGGAGTGACAGAAACAATACAAAGCAATTGAAAGCACACTATAAAGAAAGACTTGAGACTTTTACACAGTACTGTACATCTTATCTGTGCTTTCAACCTATAGCAGCTTAGCCCCGCCCACTCACACTGATGTTATAAGGAGAGAACATCAGGCTTAAAGGAACAGTAGCTAAAACATCCTGTTTTAATTTTAAGGGTAAACTGAGGTGGTTGTGGTTACTGGGACTGTTTTTGGCACATGAAATCATCTCCTAGACCTCAGAGAGAGAAAAAACGAGTGGTTCCAAACGTTCAGATGGTAGTCCAGACCGTCCTCAAACACTCCCAGCCTCGCATCTAGCTAGGAATGTTTACTTTTCCCATTCCGGGGCGTCCTGTGCCCATTTCTCCTCGTGATATTTCTGATGTCGCTTTAAGAAGCCCGGTTCCACTTGAACTCCCGGGTTATGAGAGCAGTGGAGGAGTCACTCGGAGACATCTCACATGACCTCGCGCATCCTGTTTTCACTGCTGCACACAGAAACCGAAGCCACACAGGCTCCGCTCTGCTTACACACACACAGTAAAGAGACCCACATACCCACATACACATCTGCAAGCGTACCTGACGCAGCCAGCTTCACTGCTTCTTAATTAAGATTATATCTAAAACCTGACACACTTGGAACGGTTTTATTAGGGACGCCTGATAGGGGCGAAATGCCAGCACTGCGATCAGGTTGTGGTGTGTTAGTGTCATGCATTCCGGAGAAAAAAGACACACAAACGTGTGTGCGTGCGTGCGTGCGTGCGTGCGTTCGTTCCTTGTCCCCAGCATGCAAATCCGACACATCACTGGAAAGTGAACAAAATGTCCATTATGGGCCAGGTCTCAGGAGTGTATACACACACACACAAACAAAATCAGTAAGAGTATTGATACGTTTCGGTATTGATATCAGTGAAGTCCTGACCATGCATGTCCCTGTTACAGGCTCCTCTCTGTCCCCTGAGATGAACAGTGCGCCGCCGTTTTTTTTGAGCGTGGTTTTGCTGGTTGCAGTCGCTCGCCCTGAATTCTTCACGTCCTGTATCTGTGCAGAAGCTGCTGTTCTCTCTCTCAGTGAAAAAGCTTTCTGCACTGGTGTACTGATGGTGTGGTCACTGTTGGTCTGCCTGGATCGTGGTTTGGGTGCAAAGAATTCACTTTTGGAAAAGAGTTTTAGAGTCTTGCACTACCTCCTTACACACTTCAGGTTAGCTGTGACTGGATCCCGAGGAATTCCCATCATCACGATGTTTAAGACTCGGTGGAATCAGAACTTGTTAGTTACACAAATGTGCTTGTGTTGTGGTGAATGCTAATCAATTCTGGAACTTTCACGCTAATCGTTGTGCTAATCATGATTTTAAATGGAAAACAGTTCTTTAAGCATTTTCACCAGTAGGCTAGTCTTTACATCTACCAGTAGGATAGATATAAAGATACATAAAAACTAGGGCTGTCAGTAGATTAAAATATTTAATCACGATTAATCTCCTGTTTGCCATGATTAATCGCATCTTTAAGTCTGCCCTAAACATTCTGTTTTTAATACTCTTATAAACAAAGCAGTACACAAATATGTTTGCTTTGTGCAGATTAATGTTTATTAATGACAGTCAATACTGTCCACAACATTTTTTCAAAAAATAATCTTACGCATACATATATACGTATATGTTAATGCTGGCCAACAATTACAATTTTAATTGCGATTAATCACGATTAATCACATTAATTCAAAACTAGTGTATTGTGAAACTTTTTTTTTTTTAAAGTACTGCTATATGAACAAAAGTGCAATGCCGTTTGGTTTGCAAACACTTTATTTTAAACAAATAAGGAGCTTTTTAACAGCAGTGTTCCCTTTAACACAGTCACACAGTTTCAGTGCAAATATTTCTGTAAATCTCAACTTAAACATTAATGTAATCAAATCAAATATAAAACCAAAGCTATTTACCACTGCAGGCCATTCACATTTTATCTAGTTTGTTCTAGAAAAACAAGTTACCCTCAGTAATATTAACAGCTAATGCAAGGAACGTTACGAGCTTGTTTATACCTTGCAGTAACATGTCTCCTGTACAGATTGTACTAGAATCTCTTATGCTGTTCACTGAAATGCAGCCCTAATGTGAGACCCATGACTAGATGAGATCTGTTTTACTTTCCCATATAAAAAATACATTAAAACATGGACTTCCCTTTTATAATTCTTTACTTCAGAATAAAGAAGATTCCTGCTTGAGTTGCAGAAGTTTTTCATTTAGCTTCATTCACCCCATTCAGTGAGCACTCTCCTGTGGGCACTTCCTTTTGTAAGAATATGAACTGTTTATTCTCTCACCTACTTGTTAGCATTAGACACATCTCTGCTTATGCAGTTATAATCAGATATACAAACAGTCCATTCACATTTGTGTTAAAAAGATTAATCTCTGACCACCAGTGAGTGTGTTTTGAGTGATCCGATCGTAATCACGAGTGATGACATTGCCAACACCTAGCTTTTCATGCAGTCAGATGAAATTCCATCACTGAAAATGCAAGTTAATGCAAGGTGTAAACAACTTGTGTTTTTAAGAAAGAAGAGACCAGCACCTTCTGTATATCTTCTCTATTTGCTCACATTTCCATAGTCTCGAAATTCACAGAAATTAAACAGGCATCTGTTTATCATCATTTGCAGACACAGATTCTGTCATAGCATCGTAGAGCAGCTGGGCTTCAGCTTCACTGTTACTCCTGAAGCGCCACCTACTGGATATATTTTAAACTGCAGTAATGAACATACTTAAAATTATAGTAACGAAGGAAGGGTTTAGCTTTAGCTCCAAAACAGCCCAGTGATTATGGCTTTACACTAATGCGAAGCTCACACACACACACACACACACAAACACACACACACACACACACACACATACTATACATGTTTACATGGCAACCTACAAACCCTGCTGCCATACTTTAGACCCCACCCCCACACACACACACACAGACCTCCACCACATCCGTTCCATGTCTTACCTGGTCAGGTCTGAGGAACATGCTGCCCCAGATCTGTCTGCCATTACCCAGCATGCCTCACTGCGTGGCTACTATAGGCGACGCATTCATGTAGGAGTTTGAGTGAAAGTTGCTGGTGCAGCGCCCAGTGTGTCCCAGCAGTGCTCTGAATAACACACACACACACACACACACACATACATACATGGACCTCCAGGGACTGAAAAAAAGACGGCTTACAAATGGACTGAAGGACTTTCCAAACGTCTACTATTCTTCTTCCTGATTATATACATTTACAATATATATTGGTTTAATTAATCTTTGCTCACTTTGGTTGTGTCAGTGTGGGGGGAATTCTCCTGTGTCTTTATTGGGGTGTCTATGGTATAATATTGCTATCTTTCCTTCCTCATCCGCATCTAGTGAAGGCCCAACTTGAAGTGACAATGTCCGAGGAGCATGCCAGCCCTCTGCTCTGCCCTCACTTTTCCGCATTGTAGACTTTTCAGCAGTGTAGACTTGTTTTATTCTATCAGTTTGATGAATTGATAAGGCTGGATTAATATGATATGGGACAAAATTACATTTCCACGTAATAGTAATGATTTATATTTTCAAACGTTGCATTATATTCCAGGAAAGTGTTTTTCTAGAACTCACCTCCTTCTAATACAGGAGTCCAATAAATCCCAGCTTCTGGGTGCCAAACCCAGAGCTGGTACAGAAAATAATCAGTGAAGTGCTTCGGCCTGCCAGGTCAAATGAAAAGGACTTTGAAACTCTGGAAGGCATTGTCATTTGGCAGTCATAGGAAACGGATGTGAAAGGACAATTCTCAGGTGCTTTTGGGCCACGTGAAGCTCAGACCTTCTGTATGCAGACATCTCGACTTCGCCAGACGTTTTGCACGTTTTTTCTGCTAAAATGACTAAATTCTAAAAAAAAAAAGAAGATTGTTTTTGAAACACAAGGAGCTTCACCTGGTCCAGAGCGCCAGATGGGGCTGCTTGCCTCAGCGCTTTGACTGGACAGAGCTCTTCGGTTGCTGTCTGTCTCACCCCACGCGGTTGTGTCAGAATGCGGAGTGTCCTGTCCGAGACTGGATCAAACACCTGGATGCTAAACTCGCTGTTTTTCTTCTTGAGCTCACGATCCGTTTCTCGAGTTACACATCAGGTGCTTCATCCACCTGCTCCAAAAGTGCCCTACCTCCATCACGACTCTGTGTGGCTGCCACTAGTGGGAGCTCTTTTTGAATTACTGCTGTGGCATTTGTAAAACAAACAAAAAAAAAAAAGAATTGTGATGACATATTTCATAATTCTCATTTTCCTGTTTTGTCCTTGTCTCTGTCTCTGTCTGTCTCTGTCTGTTTGTCTGCCTTTTGTGTTTCATACACACCTATTGCACTTTATTTCATCTCATTTCAATTTGGGTTTTCCTCCCTCTGCTATTTTCTTCATATTCTTTTTTTTTGTTGTTGTTGTTGTTTTGGCAATTTTATGGCCTTACTTTGTCCACCCCATTAAAACTCCCTGCCTTAAAAAATGACTTCTAAAACACTTTCTAATTTCTCATTGTCCACCTGAACCCACTAAAACTGAACCTATACATCTCCTGTAAAAAAAAATATACATCATAAAACCTTCCCTAAAATCACCCAAATGTCTGGTAAACTCACGGCTCCAGCCACTGGCTATGAGAAGTCCCGAAGCCTGAATAACATATCGGGGATGACGGGGGCTCCACTGCGACTGACCCCCGTTACCCCTATTAACAGCTCTCCCTATGAACCCTACGAATCTCCCGGCCCTCTCCGCCGCTGCCGTTCCCCCATCCCTTCCATTTTGTAATGCGGCGAAGAAGAGTGGGGGAGAGAAAAAGACAAACCACATCTAGAACTACAAACAAACACAACCTTCAGAGACACTCTACAAATTCACCATGAGGCGACATTAATATATTAATACCAGTGATAATGATAATAACTATTCACAGTGCACCACAGTTCGAAAAGCTATGACTGACCTGGGTTGAGACGGGTTGGGCGAGGATGGCTTGGGTTTATTTGGGTTGTTGTATTGGTTTGGGGTGAATCGGTGTAGTAGGATTGGATTAGGTTGGTTTGGGTTTGTAGGGCTGGGTTGGGTTGAACTGGGTTGGTGGGGTTGGCTTGTTAAACATATAATGTTCTCAGTATATTGCCTCAAAGTGGTTTTGGAAATGGTGTAGCTGACTCTAAGTGCTAAAGCAGTTTAAAGATTCAGCTGAGCTTTCTCAGTAACCAAACTGTCATACACATAAGCTTCAGGCGATTTGCCTGATAGGCAACTATAAAGAAGTACATGCTGTTTTAATGCAGCAATATTATGCCTTATTGAAAATATGAATTCCATCGCAATTAAAAAGCCATCATTGGTCATCGGTCAGTGATGAGCATTCTCTAGGTAACATAGGTGATTAGAACATTTACCCATTTAGTGAGCTGACAGTAGTTGGCTTCTCTTGCCTGTTTGCTGGTATTATAGAGACTATAGACCATGATGCAGTAGACATACTCACCGAAGGACAGGAAAAGGGCCCTTCGGATGCACCACTGTAGGCCTTGAAGTGAACTCGCTTGATTGCAAAGCTTGGGATGATGCAGTCATAGGCCTTAGAAAACATTCAGTAGTCATATTGCATGCGAGAACACAGCAAAGTTAAAGCAAGTAGTACATAACTAAAGAATCAAGTAATAGAAAATCCCCCTTTAAGGACGTCTTCATCTACCCGTATAAATAAACATCTTTTACAGCATTTAGCATAATCCTGTTAGTGTGCAGTGGTTCACACTTGCACGTTCTCACAAGGACATTTGTCATTAACCTTTTTGAGTCAGTCAGGACTCCAGTATTATCCACATGCAATTTCTAGTTACAGTGGACACAGTTATTATCATTATCATATTTAATATTATGAGTTCGAGGACGATGGAAAATGCTGACGTCATTTCTGTGCAATACTAACTCTTACGACCACATCGGAGAAGCTAGCAGCACCGGGCGCTTAAAATACTTATGTAAAAAAAAAAAAAAAACCTAAAGAAGAGGTGGTACATGGACATTATATTAAGAAATAAGCTGACTATTTTTATATCAGGCTTCGGGGACTGTAGATATGGGTATGTGGGTGGGTTTTGGGTGGAGTTTCTGCGAGGACCTTATTGGATATCAGGTAGATAAATGTAAATCTGCTATCTAGCTCTTCTGCTTCAAGACTGCATCGAGACTTTGATTGGCCCTCCTTCCCGAGAACCAGAAAAAAAAATGAGATAGAGAGCCAGAAAAAGGAGGAGCAATCTTACCAAGGGCCTATGACCTTCTGCACTGCTTCAGGACCCCCCTTCCCCCCCCTTGCCGCTTTACAGACTAGTGCATGAAGGAAACGTCTTACTCTACAATCTTTTCTTCCTACGTCACTTGCTTATAGATATGACATATCAAGAATGGAGCTGAGCTGTACCCCTCCCTCCTTTGGCACCCTGCCGCTGTGGTGAACCGGACACTGGTCTCTAGGGTACCCCATCAAGGGCAACACAGACTGGAACTCTTCATCCTCCTCTTCCTCCTCCTTCTCCTCCCTCTTACCATCATCATTCATCCCCTCATTAAGGCCATCCATCCCCCTGGATACTGTGATTCTGATCATTTTGAATGCAGTAAGTTTTGAGTTCGCTCTTTTAGTTTTCCTCCTTGATTCCTCTCTTTTTTTATTTCTTTCCTTCCCTGTTCTTTCCTTTTCCTTTTCTTTTGACCTGCTCTGTCTCTTGGATGCTGATCTTCCCGTTCCGATAAAAAAAAAAAAAGGAGGGAACGTTGAATGGATGCTGGACTGACAGCGGTCAGTAGGAGAAGAAAAAAACAGAGAGGATCACTAAATGCAAAATGTGTTATGCAAAATGCGAATTTACAGAGAAAGAGAGAGAGAGCGTGAAAAAGAGAGAGAGAGAGAGAGAGAGAGATGTATTTTTGATCACATTGATCTGTTGCACATCTGTGACTGGTGATCAGATCTAAGACTTTGTCCGCCACTCTGTAGTGAAACCCTCACTGTAACGGCAGCTTACGAAGCTTTGTTTTTTGTTTTGATTTTGTTTTTATTTCTTGGTTTTAAAGAATGTTCTAGATAACAAGAAATGACAATACTGTACTGAACAATGTAGATTCCAGTAGCATTCCTTACTTTGATCATGATTGTAATGGCATTTTATTTGGTCGTCTTGCAACAAGAACCTTTTATATGCTCTAGCTGATCATTGATGCCATCCCTGCCACCCTGTCCACTGTTACACATGTGACCCGAGCTGTGTGAAGCCATGTTATTGAATTATTTTTTTATCTATGAATAGTTTAGCCATTACACTGATAGAACATGTAAAGATCAGGCTTTATTTTGTGTCTAATGTACACTCATGCGCAAAAGTTTGAACATTCCCAGTCAAATCACATGCTTCGTCGAGGTGAAAATAAGTTAACACGTATGACATTGTATGCCATTTTTAATTCACATGTTTATTTACTCAGTTGAACACATTAGACAGTAATGTAGTGCACATGCCACATTTTAACATGTTACTTCCAGCCAGTAAACAGTGCTTTAAGATATTGAGAAGTATGTTCTCTGTAGAGGATCTGTACTTATTTTAAAATCGATCAAACATGTCACTTGACTGGGACGGGGGCAACTTTTGCCTACAACTCATATTTCTCACCTTTCGTTTTAAGTCCTCTTACTTTTCCTCTCGTAAGTAAAGGAACAAATCGTGTTATGAGAGTGGAAAAAAGAGTGATGTTGCCCTTCAAGTACGTAGAGAGGACCTACCAGAGGAGAACTACTCAGTACTTCAGTACTACACCAGGAATGAAGGGCAACATGCATAACATTATAGTTTGTGTATGTATATATGTGTGTGTGTGTATATATATATATATATATATACACAAATGCACACTCATATAACCTATAATGTTATTTAACTATACTGTTATGTCTGCATACACTTTGGAAAAAGACAATAGATCATCCATATGTCTATATTCACAACAATTTGTGTTGCTGTACACATGGAGCGAATTCTGTCTTAGCTTTAATTAATGAAGTTTTCGGACCAGTGTGATCACCAGAACGGGACAGAGCTGAGCAATAAGAACCGAAGACAGCAGCCCTGGCCTTAGTGATTACGTCCAACCTGCTGATGATCCGTCCTGGCTGTTTTTCATCCACCATCTTGCCATTTGGCAGGGTTTTTTTTTTATATAAGTACTTTTAGAGGTTAGGAAAATGCACATTCTTGTGCTTGCACTGCATTAGGAGTAGTTAAAAAAGATCAAACCTGACGAAGAGTAGGGATGAAAGAGGGAAATTCAGAGTTAGCACAGACAGCGGATCAAACCTCTGCTGTTCAGGTTGAGCTCAGATCCATCAGATGTCTCTGTTTCTCATCCGCCGCCCCGTCCACTTCATCCTTTATTTCCTCTCCATGCTCTTCATTGCGTAAGAGGATGAAAACTCAGGCCTACATCAGGTCTCAATGATGTGTACAGTTTTTAAGGAATGACTTTGTACTTCACAAAATGCATGTTTTTCCCTTTGCGAGCAATAAGGAATATGTCTGTATGATCCTTAAGAAGTGTGTTTTGATAAGAAAACTGGTTTTATCTCAAGCGTTATGTATGTGTATTTTCATATGGGTGTGTACATATGGATGTATGAATATTAATATGCACATACATATTAATGACTTGCATGTCTGAGGTTTTCGAAAAACAAAACAACAAGCTGTTCTGACTGAACTGCTGAAGGGGCGGGGCTTAGTTCTGCATGCTAAGATGCTACTGGGTGGCAGAGACCATTGTAACTGAAAAATGGGGATTTGTTTTTATTGAGTGAGGTTTTATTGGGGTGTTACTGAACTCTGTAAAACATGTTCTGTTTCATTTTTGTTTTTCTTTTTTCTCTGTTAGTCAGTACTCGGTGGTCTTGTAATCATTTCATGATTTATTCTTTTTTTTCATCTTTTCACAGAGAACTATTCTGAAAGCCCAGTGCTTATCAGATATATGCAAAAAGAAGCTGTAACTGTGAACTAATCTAGAACAGAAAGCTCCACTCCTCTTTTCACGTATGCATTCCCAAACGAACACCTGACCCCCCCCCCCACCACCACCACCCCCCCAGTGCTGTAACAGTGGTTCCTTTCTCACCGACTCCTCCACCCTTATCTCCGGTTCTCACCGTTCATTACTGTTTCCTCCCACATCTGTCCTCATCTGTATCATTCCACCCGGTTCTGTTATTTCCACAGTACCCGGAACAGATGATTTCATCATGCACACTTACCCGACACACATTTTAACCGTGTTAGTGCCGGGACGTGTTCCCCTCGGACCCCTGTCGGACGCTAATGGCGGAATCACTGGAGCATTAAACCAGGGGTGAACTGATGTAGCTATCTTAGATTTGTATATAAACGTCGGACACTTTAGCGGAAGAAGTCAAAGATGCCTGTCCAGAATGTTTACCTGTTAGGTTATCAGGCTCTCAGCTGGAGTTTGGACTCTCTGACCTTTACTGTCCGAGCCGCCAGCTACTGTATGTTCTCTCTTAGCGAAAGTAAGGGAGCGTAACCTTAGCCAGCACGAGAAGCTAAACCTGAAGGGGAGAATAAATGAAAGCGATGATTGCGATGATAATAATGATAATAATGATGCTACTACTGCCTTCAGCAGTGCATGTTGCCTCGCATAGTACTGGAATGCTTAGTGCTGCATCCTCGTGCATCTTGTGATTTTTTCTGTATGCATCTATTAGCAAAACTTCCCAGGGGTAGAGCTAGGCCAGGCAGAGCAGGAGGAAATGAATCTTCAACCCGTCAGAAGAAAAACAGGAGGGCTGTGTCCAGTCAGATTTCAGTTTCGGCCACCGGCTTGGTGTAGGGAATGACGTTGGCTTCACAGAGCCCGTTATCTTAAATCCAGCCATCGTATGTAATATTTCTCATTGTTGTCACGTTTTCACATTACTAATATTACATCTAGACATTTTTACTCGCTTTAAGTCAATTTATCCGACTCAAGAAGTGTTTCTCAGAATAGTGAGGTTTCTAGAAAAAGGTTACGGTACATTTTCCACACTTCTTATCTACCTTAAGACTTATCTGACCCATTTAAAAAAATAATAATTAAATTATCTTTATTAAGAAAAAAGAATTTTCGGCATTATGCCCCGAAACAGGCTGATTCAAGTACATCAGATTTTTTTTTTCTTGAAATAATTCACATTATCTGTGTTATTTCTTGAAATAAGCAGATTAATCTGCATCAGTTCTTGAAATCTTTGTTATTTCTTTAAACAAAGCAACATAAAAATAAGCTCAGTGGATAAAATGACCTAAAACAAGTATATAAAAAAAAAAGACAGCAGTCTTATAATGAGAAATATTATATACTTTGGAGAGATTTAGGATTTTACTTGTTTTGCGGTGGAGAAGCTCTTGGCTTTGGGTTTTAGAAGAATATAAATTTTGTAGTGAAACAGGGAATGCAGATTAGTCTCCATCACTCATTCTCCTCTCTGTCTCCTGTCAACCTTTATTCCTCCCCTGTCACAACTCAGGTATATCTCTCTCTCTCTCTGGGTCTTTACCAGTGCTTCCAAAAAAGATGTCATTCAGAATAAAAAAGAGAGAGAGAGAAAGGGAGGAAATTATAAACGAAAGGACGAATTTTATTGTCTCAGCATGTGCACTTAGAAATATGAATGTCGATCTGTTTTTGTTCTCATCACCAAAACGAAAAGTCTTCCTTTTGCCCGCAGTGTCCTTGTGTTCCCCCCCCCCCCCATGTATTCTTCTCTCCACTCTCACCCTTCGATCCTCACTTCCTCCCAATCAGATCAGTCATTTCGTCGATTTCTTTCTTTTTTTATTATTATTATTATATTTTATTTGAGTATTTCGTTGACGTTATTACAATCTCAATACACTGACTCCACAATGACAGTGACGGTCAAAATGTCCTGGATAAGAAAGAAATCAAGCTTTTGTCAGAATCTCAAACTATGATGTGGATTACCGACATCGCAGTCACGCAGAAACGGGACTGAACCGCACGCGGGATGAGAGGGTGAAAGACAGACGGACAGATTGTGTGTGTGAGGGGAAAACGAGTGTGTGTTGAAAGAGGATTGTCGACAGAGAGGAAGAAAGACACTGCCCCACATCCCCTCAGCCCCCCAAGAAATGGAGGACAGTTTGGGGAAGAAAGAAACGAAAGGAAAGGAAAAAGTGGAGGAAGGAAGGAGCGCTTCTCAGTGTAAGGATGTGTGTTTGGTGTTCCGTGTGCCTGTGTGTGTATTCCCTGCTCTGTGTCTCCATGCGGCGCACTCGACCGTCTGCTTTCGTGTTTTGTGTGAACCTTTTGGATTCAGTTCTTTCGTTTAATTGTATGTTGGTTTTATTTTAATTTTTTTCCTGCTGTACTCACATTCTTCGCTGTGTGTCATTCCTTTTCCACTCGCCGTGTCTCAAGCACTGCACTGGTTTCTCTATTCCCTATGCTATTCCCAGATGCTCTGTATTCAGTTAAGAGTCTAAAAGTAAGGGCACTCCATAGGGAATAGGGGGTCATTTTGGGACGCACCCTTTTCGTTGTTGGCGTCAAGGGGCTTCACTGAGCCTTTCGCTTCCTTCTGGTCAGTCCTAGAGGCCCCTAGTCCTGCAAGATGGCAACCATTCGGCCAATCAGTGACTTTTCGTTTGTTTGTTTGTTTGCTTTGGATTAAAAAAAAAACAAACGGGAGGATGTTAAACCCCCTGTTGAGCAGATCTTGTGGCCTTCAAAGACTGGAACTCTCATGAGAGAGTGTGTGTGTGTGTGTGTGTGTGTGTGTGTGTGTGTGTGTGTGTGTGTGTGTGTGTGTGTGTGTGTGTGT
>JBBPCY010000028.1:5757808-5775237 GCA_037974405.1 Brachyalestes nurse | reverse complement strand
ACACACACACACACAGACACACACACACACACACACACACACACACACACACACACACACACACACACACACACACAGTGACTCACTCTGTCCAGCGTATCTTTGATAGGTGGAACAGGCAGGTGTGGTAAAGATGTCTGATAACTGTACAGCAGCGGGGTCCGGCTGGACAATAACCTCACCAGAGACTGAGATAGAGAGAGAGAAAGAGAGTGTCATAGAGAGAGAGAGACATACAGATTACATAACCGATATTAGAAATAAAATAATGAACGCTGTATTAAAGGAACATTCTAGGGTCATCTTACACCAACTCGCCCGTAATTCAGAACTTTTCTTAGTACATATCATGACTTTTCTCAGAAATGAATAAAGCAAAAAGGTAATATTAATGGAACCTTCCACTTAAAGTCATTGATTTATGATTTATTATGATATATATACAACTTCAAGGTCTTGGTATGGAACTGGTATGGATAAACACCCTATCAATTTTCAGACTAACCTCACATGGATGATTAACCAGACAATCGTTTCAACACATCACCCTAAACCTGCTGACTCGCAACTCAAATTTTTTAACTGGGCAAACAAAAAATGTGCACAAAAATATACAGCAGATTACCGTATTTACATGTGTTCCCTACAGACAGCTTCTGTACTTATTTTCACCTAAGAAAATAAACAGCATATGTATTTTTTAAATTTTTTGTATGATGTGAGCCCTTTTAATGGGCTTTTGACCATTTACAAGATGAATCACAGACATCAAAGCCAGAAAGATGAAACTAACAAGTCTTCAGTGATGAAGATGAGACACTGACCACCCAGACTTTGGTGATGGTTGAGATGCGTCCGTGCTGCTCGAACATCCAGCGGTGATAAGAGAGCAGAACCTTCAGACAAAACCTCAGAGCCAGGATCAGAGAGAGCCACAACAGAGTACTGAAGAGCAGCGCCGACACCATCGTCTGACCATGAGCACTCAGAGTGAGAGAGAGACTGAGAGAAAGAGAGAGAGAAAGAGAAAATGTACTATTATTACTATAGCAATAGGCAATAGCTTATGTTACGATTGCACAGAGACAAAAACAATATAAAATATAAAGTCTAAATATAACCCACTGAAAACTCTGCAGAAAACACCATTTTACATACACAAATGCTGTGGTATGAATACTATAAAAAAGTAAATTACTAGTAAAACAAAGGGTGGTTACGAGTCTGTTATTGCTGTATTACAGATCAGTAGTAGAGCAATAATGTTGGAATAAGTAGTAATTTTTCACATGGTAAGACTATGGCACATAATAAGAATAAGAAATAATTTACCTATATTATTATTCTTATTAACAACAATAATAGCTAAGATAGATATATAGAAAGATAGATGTATAGAAATGTACATTTATGAATTTATGAAGACCTCAAATACCACCACAGATTTAATTTGATTATTTTAATACTATGCCAGATAATAGGAATTCTGCTCCATCAATAGGCTGCTATGAAGGTTGTTAGTAATTTTTATGAGAGCAGTTTCTGTACTGTGAAGTGGGCGAAAACCAGACTGGAACTGTTCATACAGGATGTTATGCGGTAAGTGAGAATGGAGTTGAATAGCTACAGTTTTTTCAAATATTTTGGAGATAAAGGGGAGATTAGAAATGGGACGTAAATTATTGAAATTTGTAGGATCAGCACCAGGTCTTTTTTAGGATTGGGGTTATTGCAGCAGTTTTAAAGGATGTAGGGACAGTTCCAGTGGTGAGGGTGAAATGGATGATAGCGGCGATATTAAATATAGATATTAAAACAACATGTAATTTTATGCATGTATAAAAGTAGCAGGAAAATTGTGAGTGCATGAAATGAGTGCCCACTTAACAGGTAATATTCCTAAATCAGTCTTGTGTCGTGCAGCACCTGTGGTTTACTGTTAATACAATTTTGGATCAAGTGGACTAGAGTTCATCATTCATTTATTCTTGATACGGACTTGCAGCTATGTTTGATACTTATACTTTTAGTCCTAGTTACATATCTATTTATTTATTTATCACATCCATGCTGCTAGTTATTAGTCATTTATTTATTCTGTCTCATTAAATACTGGTTTATTCCGGTACAGCTGATACATATCACTCTTGATCTCTTAATTACTGTTCTATTCCAGTATAGCTGATACATACATTTTCCACTTGATATCAGACCTGGTTATTTGTTTTACATACTTTATACATAAGCATCTACTGAGATGCAAATCTTCTCATTACACTGTACATTCCTGTGTATTGCAATGACAAAGATATTCTATTCTGTATTTGATTCTGTACTGCTGCAGTGTACTGCAAAATCAGCCTGTGGTGTACCTCTGAAACACTGTGTACATCAAATGCAGTCTAACTTGCATCACTGTTATTGTTAACAGTGTGATATTAAGCCAGACATGGTTCGGTGGGTGTGGCAGTGCTAACTAACAGGTATAAGAATGTGTTACCTAAGAGGCAGGTGCTCCTGTATCTTAGCAATCAGGCCCATGGATGGGTCAGACTGCGTGTACAAAGTGGCCAAGATCACTATGACAACAAAGAGCCAAGACGAGGGGCTGGCAGGATACACACCCTTCAGGAATCCATTCTGTACAGAGAGAAAAGTAGAGAGTTACTACGCATTAATGACACAGACACACTTTAAAATTGGGACACACTTTAAAACTTTGATTTTTGATGTTTATGCAAAACGCATAACAAAGGAAAGTCTATTGATCACTAAAAGCGGGGTCCATAATTCAAAAGAAAGCAACATCTATTAAAAAAAAATGGTGGCTACAATACTGTCGCTGGATGACTGACAACACAATTCAGCATTAAAGACACAATCCAGTGAAAATTAAACTAATTTAACCCAGATGAGGTTGAAGTGGTCAGAGACATGCTTTGAGTCAGAATTGTACTCCTTTAGTTCAAAACTGGAACCGTGAGGCTAATATTTCTAACAAACACTAGAACCCAATAGTCACCGAAATCTTTATCATTAATATGACCTAAAACTTTTCTCAATCCACTCAAACCACATCTAGGTCTTTATTAAGGTGGAGCAGATTCGTGGATGTGGTTTAGGACACAGTATGACTAACTACAACCTAAACAGGCAGCTTTTTTATACAACAGGGCCAGAAACCCCCAGTTTTTGTGACAATTGTTCTCATAAATGTGGAGGAATCTGGTATAAGATCAGTCCCCAGCCCTGGTATTGTATGAAATTGCTGCCTGTACCTGTGAAGTTTGTTTGTAGCTTACAGTAAGTCATTCTGTGTCCTAAACCACATCCACAAGTCTCCAGACTAATGAAGAGCTGGATGTGGTTTTAGAGATGTCTGGAGGGGGTATGCATGGAAAAGATTTGGTGACTATTGACTTCTAGTGTTTGTCTAGAGTTAGCTTCAGTGATAAACTGTAGAAGTAAATTTGGACTCCAAACATGTCTTGACGGGTCGATTGTGATACTGTGTGACCATGATCACAGAATCGTTTTCCATCATCAGTTGTTGAAAAGCAAAGGTTTTATAATGGAAAGAGTAACCGTTTACAGTGTAATGACTTTCTAGTATCAGCGCAGTTTTGTTTTTTTAATGGATGTGTATGCCGTCCTCTAAAGTGCCAGAAGAAAAATTTCTGCTCTAATAAATGTAATTCTAGTTGCATGACCATTACCATCTCTTCTATCCCAGAGTGGACCATGGATTATCTGGCCACCCTAATCTCTGGATGCTACAGAAACATTTGGTCTGACCTTCATCCTGCTGATGCGTTTTTTCCAGCAGCGCACGCCCGAGCGGTAGATCTGACTGAGGGCCTGGCGGGACAGCTGCAGGTCGACGCCCTCTGGAGTGATGGTGAACTGGAACGCAACGGCCTGGTGAGCCTCCGCCATCTCAGCAAACACAGCTACACAGGGCCCTTAGTGCAGGAGAAAACAGACAGGAGTTAAAAATCTGGCACCTCTCAGTCTCGGGATTACAGTATCCTTCTTGCAGTAAAGAGCAGGTTTTATTTCATGAGTAAACAGATTCATTTCCAGCACAGATTAAAGCTGTTTTAGCTCAAAACAGCAGAAAGGACTGAGTACTGAAATTAGGGTTGGGTGGGTAGAGTTTGAAGTTTTGTTTGGTAGCTTATGTAAAGAAAAATGGAGATCAAAAGAGTTTATTTGACATGTTAATAAGGAATAAAGAACCCCCCCCCTTTCAAAACTTCTCTTAAACCATTTATGTAATGTAATGAGTGATGCAGAGTGCTTTTTTGTCAAGTGGTTTAACGGTGAGAAACTTACTGTTTGGGGACTATTTAGCCTCATAACACCCTGCATGTATCCCTCCAATAGTATGGATTTTAAAAACAAATCTTAGTTCAAACCTTCGCAGAACAATGTAAAAAGGGCAGTGTATTTAAAACCATTAACCATCACCAGTTTCAAACATCTGTTTTCATAAGACAAGACTTTGCAACAAACCCTTCTGAACCCTTCGAAACATCTTAACCATTAAATTATGCAGAAAAAAACACTGGTGGTTCTGTTTTTGCAATGACAAAGAAAATGTGCTCGTTTATCTTGAAACGTTTTGGGAATGTTTTCCAAACATTTGATTTGATTGTGAGTTCATAGTATGTCATCACAACATGGAAAACAGCCAGCATGGGAGGAACAAAGCCCTGCTTGTTGGATCAGTCCAAAGAATGAATGACCTCATAGTGCACTGATACTAACGGGAAAACTCACAAGACCAAAGCACCTGCTTTGAATAACACAAGATAAACGATATTTCTCGAAAGTAGAGGGATGAACGTGCCATTGAGATGATATCCAGACTCAAACACTCCTGATAACTTCAGTGCGAATGGGCGGGGCTAAACTGCGGCAGGCTGAACAGGTGGATATATGCAACTGTGTGTTTTTGTGATGCTACAAAAACAACAGAGTTCCATATACAGACCTGTTCAGCCTACAGCAGTTCACTATAGATAATTATTGCAGTTTCGTTTGTATACGGGCCGTATAGAGTGAAGAATGAACTGTTTTTACACTACTAACATGCATCAAGCTCTTCCCTTCAAAGAAAGGGAACGTTGATCTTTGAGAAATGCATTTGCATTCATAATTGAATTTTTTACGCAGTACTAGGCCTGCTGTGAGTCACACTCATATCTGAAACACTGCAAAAGGAATGGTCTGTTCAAACACAGTCATCGAGCTCCGTTTACACTGGAGAGAGAGTGAGAGAGACGGGGCTGTGGAGGAATGAGCGCCAAACAGGGGGTAAAACATAGCCAGTCGTTTTAGGCCCTTCTCTTTCAGCAGCAGAGCGTGCAAACCGTCTACCGCGCTTCCACACCGAGTGTGTGTTTCTGTACGATGACAAAGAGAGGAATGACAAGGAGGGGGCTGACGAACAGAAAATTACACACAAAAACAAAAACACAGGAAATGTGCACAACACACACAAACACACACACACACAAATGTACACACATTTTCTGAACGTGATTAGTTTTTCCACCCATATCTCACCCTACATTTTCTGTGCCACCTCTCTTTATACAGAATTGACGTCTCATCCCATGTCTGGCGATATGAAACTGTAAGCATCTTTAGGAACAGAACAGCCAGCTGTCATGAGAAGTCAAAGAAGAAAGAGTTTCTAAACTGTGACTTTCTATCTGTGAATGAGGCTCGGAGATGGCACTGTTCATACTGGTGTAGATCCCTTTTATATGCTAAATATATTTATTAATTTAGATTTAGAAGTGATGTCTGCCGTCCCTTCAACTTTAATACAAAGTTTTCAAACTTTTTCCATCCCTCCAGGACATTTCACTGTTTCACTGTGATCATGTTTAAAAGTTCACTGAAAAAAAAATGCACTGAAAGTAGAGTACTGTACAAAAGTCTTGGGCCACCCCTCATTTCTTTACCTTTTGCTAGGAAAATGAGACAACGTGTGCTAACGTACATGTAAATACAACATAGAACATGAAGAGAGTCAGTTTAATTATTTAAAGCTTTAAAGTCAGTATTTGGTCTGACCAACATTGTAATCACCGTTCATAGCCTGAACTCTCTTACGCAAGCTTTCTTGTAATTTCTTTAATTGGTCTTTACGGATAGTTCTCCAGGCTTCTCAAAGGACATTCCAAAGCTCTTCTTTGGACGTTGGGTGGATTTTTGTCAAGATGATCCAAGCTTTGGGGAGGCCAATCTCTGACTGATTGTGTTCTATTATGTTTTTTTTCCTATTGCTTTGAATGCATTGGCTGTAGTGCTGAGGCCGCTGTTAATCATATGCAATCAGGGCAATCTTAATGCCTCAGGACACCAAGGTATTTTGGACTACGTCATGCTTCCAACTTCTATTCCAACATGTCTGCACCCCAGTGCACAAAGCAAGTTCCATAAAGACATAACTGGATGAGTTCAGTGTGGAAGAACTTGACTGGCCGGGCAGAGCCCTGACCTCAACCACATCCAACACCTTTGGGATGAACTGGAACGGAGACTGAGAGCCAGGAATTCTCATCCCACATCGGTGCCTGACCTCATAAATGCTCTACAGAATGAATGGGTGTCATTAAAGTCTCTGTTGGTGTAACGGTCAAGCGTCCCAATACTTTTGTCCATGTAGTGTATATTGTGTGGAAAAGATGTGCACGTGCGATTGTAAAAAACACAAATCAACCCAGTTGTTGGGGGTTGGGCTCAGGGGGGTGTGTTAGTGGCCACTGCCCTATCAGATTAAAGCACAGGACGGTGTGACACCGCCCCCAGTGGCCACAAGGTGTGTTACAATCACAATCTGCCCGTTTAGCCTGTTTTCGTACCAGTTTCGTTCAAGAAAAAGCTTTAAAATCTATGTAATTTAGTCTTCTTACATTTAATAGAACCCCTCGCACATTTTTTATATCTTAAAATGTGTACACAGACTACCAAATTCCCACTGGAGTGGAAAACTCGACGTTAAAGGAGCACCAGACTCTTTTCAAAAAAATGTAACGTTAAACAAATTGCTATTGTCTGCAGTTCTTGCTTTGTAGAGCCTGTAGGGATTAATTCCACCAAAAAAACTTCTTGCTTCTTTTAAGACCATTTAAAAACCTTTACTGTTTGGTCACACCCTTTAAAACCAGCCCGGCTAACTTTAACCAGAAAAACATACGAACCAAACAACTCTCAGGGGTTTGAGAGCCAAAGAAAAGAGCTAAAACCTGAATTTGAATGTTTGATTTGAGTTTTGCTTTAATTTTGTGGTTTTTTTTAAGTCCTAAAACGTCTGTGTTCCTCTCTGTTTTGGTAAAGAACTTAGTTCTTTAATTTAGTTTGACTAACGTACTCCCTCCTCTCTCCTTTTTTCTCCTCTCCTCTTTTATGTCTTCTCGTCTCTTCCCTTTTCTCTCTTCTCCTTTTCTGTCCTCCTCTTTTGTCTGTTCTCCTTTTGTCCTCTCCTCCTTGCTCTTTTCTCTCTCCTCTTTTCATCTCCTTTTCTCTCTCCTCTCCTTTTCTTTTCCGTCCTCTCTTTTCCTTTTCTGTCTTCTCTCTCTCTTTTTTCCCTCCTCTTTTCTTTTCTCTTCCTCAAACAAACGCAACCGGGCTCGTCACACCCTGGAGTGAAAAAGACCTTATAATTTCTTAATTCTCAAAAAGATGCTGGATTAAACCCTGCTCACCTGTGGACCGTGAATAAACCGCGCGCGAGTCCAGAAGGTCCCAGAAAGTTCCAGAAGTTTCCAACTGTAACCAAAGCCCAAACAGATACACACCATACAGACTATACACTCTCAGAACTGTACACGCCTTCTTTACCCTATATACGTGGTGACGACACACACACCCACACACTTTATATACGCACGCACACACACACACACACACACACACACACACACGCACCGTTCTCGAATCTCGAATAGCAGGTAAAACTGCTGTCTTCTCCACACTTTAAAGAAATGAATAAATGACTGAGTGAGTTTTCTCCTCTTTATTTCTGTCAAATATCTCGTGCCTTCAAAATGTATTACGTGGCATGACGTCATCCACTTTGTTTTGGTGACACTAAAACAATAATATAATAATAATCATCATCATCATCAATACTACTACCACTCCTACTACTAATAAATACTACTACTACTACTACTATTAATAATAATAACAATAATAATAATAATAATATTAAGAAGAATGGAAATATTTTAAATTCCACATAATTAAACTGTTAATATGTAAAGGAATTTCCATTATGCAACATGATTTCATGAAATGGTTTTGAGAATCAGATTCAGCATCACAAAACTTTACTGATCCCAGAGGAAACTGCGAATTTCAGAAGATTTTGCGCCTAAATTGTATGTTTAACCTACAATTTTGTTTATCATAATAAACCACTTTAAACTGGTCCGGGATGAAGAATCCAATCCTTCAGGAACTCCAGAAATGCAGCAGGTTCACTCTTTGTTTTTTGAGTCATCCCATCCAAAAGTCTGCACCACCTTAACGAAGATCTGGACGCAATTTTAGTGGGTCAAGAGATGTTTTGGAGGTCTGTTTATGGAACATTTGGATGAGTGTTGACTTGGGTGTAAGGGTAGCCACGATTCGGTTTGATAGATGATTGAGGGCTCACAGTGAAATACACTCAATATTTTCAACAATATAAAAAAAAAAATCAATTTTCACAATATTTAGAATAAAATTTGATGACTATATTCAGTTCTGGCACAATTCACTAATGAGTCTAGAGCTGGAATGTGGAGGAAGGGGTAGAGTTTCAAGGCGTCAACATACAAATGCAACAACAGGGGGGCTAATTCAGAGCAAAAATAATGAAAAATAAAAAATCAGACCATCCAGTCTGGTGCTCCTATCATTTCTTCTGCTGTTATTGGACAATCAAGCATTTCACATTGATTCTCAAATAGACCAGAGAGGCTATTTATGAACTTATATTATAAGCTTTTTTCAAAATATCTTGTGTTCATTTTTTTGGAATCAGATTAAGTATTCCAGATCACACATAGTCCATTACATTGGTTGCAGCTGGGCCTGCAACCAATGGAGTAACTGAAATGCCATTTTTTATCCACTGTATGCGGTTATTAATGTACAAGCCCAGTGGCTAACCTACTTCTTAGCAATCAATGCTCAAATAAACAAACATCACTCACCAGCACCCTCTAAAGGGGTTAATAACAAACATCAAATAAACAAACGTCACTCACCAGCGCCCTCTAAAGGGGTTAGTAACAAACACAAATAAACAAACATCACTCACCAGCACCATCTAAGGCACTATTAACAAACAACAAATAAACAAAACACCACTCACTGGCACCCTCTACAATTACTGCATTTATCAGATGCTTTTATCCAAGGCGACTTCCATTCCTTAGCTAAGGGGTTGAGGGTCTTGCTTGGGAACCTGGTGGTTGTGTGCTGAGGGTAGGGTTCAAACCCATGACCTCTTGGTCCAGGGGCAAGTACATACCCCCTCTAAAGGCGGTATGAACAAGCATCAAATAAACATCACTCACCAGCACCCTCTACAGGCATTATTAACAAACCTCAAATAAACAAACATAACTCACTGCTACCACATCACCATGACACCAATTAGAAAATCTGATCTATCTGACCATTGCGTATAAAAAAAAACAATAAAGTGAAATCAAACTACTGAGGAAAATCTTTGCCCGCCCGCTGCAAAAGATTTGAAAACAAAAACCATTATAAAATCCCTAAATGTATTATTATAATCTGCTGCCAACAGACTCTCTTCAGACTAGACAGAACAAAAAGAAACATTATTGATATACCTGGTCAGTAATTTTGCAGCTTTGCCCCATAATCATTTTGTCTTGCCCTGACCTTTTCCTTGAGGACTGAATTACATTATATATTTTAATTTCTCTCCTTCTGTCTGTATTTCACTCTTCAGAAGCAATGTTGGAGAAGAAACGCAGATCGTTTTGACTGATGTTTATTGTTCTTTATTTATCACAGGCAATAATAATAGTGCACTTTTATTTGAATTATAATACAGACATTTCTTTTTCCTCGTCTCGTTTCTTTTTTTTAACCCCCAATGTAATGACGTCCATCCTCATTTGAAAAAACATTGTTTTCTACTGTGCGTGGGGGTGAGGGGAGAGAGAGAGAGAGAGAGAGAGAGAAAGAGAGAGAGAGAGAGAGAGAGAGAGTACAGATTTACAATCTTATCTGGTATTATCAATAATGATGACGACGATAATCAATAATCATCAGTAAGTATAGCATGGATAAGGAATGAAGACGTGAGTAATGCTTACTGCTTTACAGTGAACAGACTGGGTAGATGAGTGTATACGCAGGGCAGGCAGGGGGATTATGATGCTAGAAAACAGGAGGAGATAAAGGATAATGAGTGAAAGAGAGTACATTGAGGTATATAAATTGTAATAAAAAGGGACTTTAGGATACATGTGAAGGAGTGTGTGAGTGTGACCAAACGCAATTCAGTACATGTGGGAGGGGGGGTCGAGGGTGAGGATGAACACGAACAGGTTGTTCAAAGCCGAGGACAGAAGGCGAGTGTAATGGACAGAGAGACGGTGTGTCTTATTGACGTGCCCATGCTCCGCCCACAAATGCCTTTCTTCATAGCAACTGTTACCTGGTTGGACAAACATTACAGAACATCGAAAAATCCAGTGAATAAGAAAATATCGTAAGAAAATGTCTCTTTAAACGCAACTTTCTAGTTGACAAGAATATAAATGTAACAATCTTTCAGTTACTTATAGACATGTTAACCTGTTTCTTCACTTTGAATCATCCTTGCCATAAAGCTGGAACCATCTTCTGTTTTCTTCTCAAAACCATTTGTAACTATTGTCCTGACAGTACATGAAAAGTAACCGTAATCATATTGTTCTTTCAAAGGTCCTACTTTTCATTTTTTTGCATCAGATTGTGTAATAGTTACTACTAAACACAGCTAGGCCTGTCACCATTATGAAATTGTAGTTTATTATCTGCCTCATAAATGGTTGCAATTAACAATTAAAATGTTTATGTCCACTGTACGCGGTTATTAAGAACAAGTCTGTTTTCTAGCTGTCGATGCTCAAGTAAACAAACTCACTGGCGCCATCTAAAGGCGTTATTGACAAACATCAAATAAACAAACATCACTCACTGCGACCAGTTAGACATCACTATAGCACCAGTTATAAAATCTGATCTACCTGATCATTCCGTATGCAGAACAATAATGTGAACTCAATAACACACTGTTACTAAAGATCTTTTAAGGATTTTTACAGTAATGCTAGCCCAACCTTGTGCCAGTCACTATGAAATAATGCATCTGTGGGCAGAGTATGGACAGGTCAATGGAGTTTCACATTCACACACAGCTGGCGTCCACACCGCCTGTGTCTCTTCCCTCCCCCCAACCTAACCAAGAGTTAACGCCTATATATACACACACAGACTGACCTCAAGGCTATCTCTGGCATGCTCTTCACTTCTGTGAGATTTGTGCATTAGTTCAGACTGAACTACGACTGCATGGGAAAGGCTAGGAGTTTGTGTGCCAACCACTTCGAATGCTTGTGATTAAGGCATTTGCAGCTTCTTTAAGTCCAGACTGGATTCCCTCTTCACTTTCGTCCATGACCAATTCCCAATGTGCCTACACATTTGAAGACTGTTAACTGTTGTGCTGTTCAGGATAGTTCTTCTCTTTATGACATGATTTATATGATATTCGCTGCTGTGGTGATGTGACAGTATTGCTAGAGTTCAGACATATCATTCATAAACACTAGACTGGAGCCAAACATCTGGTTTACAGGTCCACAATGAAATCATTAGTCATAGATCAACTCTTACAATGTTCAACTGGCCTCCATTTCAGTCATGTTTTTAACAAGCCCTCTTTGACTTTTGCCACAGAACTGAGAAGTTACACAAGTGGCCGATCATATAAGTGACAAAAAGGAGCAGTTTTTTACAACAGTAACGCACAGAGCTAACCTCAGTGAACTAATTAGCCTGTAAAGTTTGTACTGCAAGCCAAGCAAACATCAGTTAGCTTATTAGAATGGTAACTTTAATACAATACGCTAGGCTAGCCTTGATGAGCTAATTAACAAATACATTTTATTAATTAGCTCATCAAATACATTGTCTTGTGTTGCACCGTGGTCATGGAGAAACGTTGTTTTGCGTACTGTGTACTGTGTGTATATGGTTGAAATGACAATAAAACCCACATGACTTTGTGCTTCAATCAGCTAAGCTAACCTCAGTGGGCTAATTAGCTAGTACATTTTGTGTTGCAATCATTTTTTGTATTAGAAGTATTTTGAAGTATTAGAAGCATTTTTAAATATTTGAAATGTTTTTTGCCTGCCATTGTTTTCAGGTTTGAAAAGGAATTTGCATCAGATCATAATGGATTTGTGGCTAGATTTAGTTTCTATTGAGCTGATTCCATCCCTCGCCCACTCAAGAGCTCAATAAACAACATTTGCCCGAGCTACTACACCAACAGCTCTGAAATTCAACAGAGAACAACTGAGAACCAGGACACAATTTCCTTTCACGCCGTTACATATTTTGTAAGCTTTGTGCTTTCTCTGCTTCCTTGAGTGGTTATTTTTACTTTTCTCCATCCACTGGTGCAATGTGATGTCATAAAAGCTCAGATAAGATTTAGATGAGTGCCGGAAAACATGAATTTATGATGCTTTATATGACCTAGGCAAAGAAGTAACGTGGTAAAAAAGATCACTGGGCGAGGGTAAGTCGAGAGGAAGTTAAAAACAGCATTGAAACAGAGGGCTGGTCTTTCTATATGCATTCCAGTCAACAGTTTAAGCGTTAATTTAACACTTAGTGGTTTTAAAGTGGTCCTAGAATGGGTTTAGTGGTTTAAAAGTGTACTGAGAATGGAGGTGTGTGGTGGGTGGCATGAGAAGGAATGGGGCAAAGGTAGAACCAGGATAAAAACCTTGCTTTCCTTGTGTTCATTGCTTTTCTTGTACGCATCAGGAGAGGTAAGGTTTAAAGAGGGAGCCGAGTGTGTAAGAGAAGGGGGCGGAGCTTTGAGACTGGAATTAGATCATTGGCGGCAGAGGAAAACCGGACTGGAGAAAGTTCCTGTAGGTGGAGACTTAGGATCAGGTCCCAAACCTAAGCGTAACCCTAATGAACTTAAAAGTAAACGTCCCACGGATCCTCAATCTGCACTCAGCTGTGAACTTCACCGGTTCGCGTGGGATGGGGCGGGGCAGGGAGCGGATGTTTTGGATACAATTCTCTTTTTTTAGGACAGTGCATTCCAGTAAAGTCCAGTTATCATTCAATTCATCTCATATTATCTGTGTGAAGAAGGACGTTCTCGCTGACGGCAGCCGTCCAACGAGACAGTCTTATATGTGTGTGTGTGTGTGTGTGTGTGTGTGTGTTTTTTTCTGTGTGTGTGTGTATGTGTGAGAATACTGCTCGCTTTCAGTACATGGGACTTGCCTCACATACACACGAGTCCGAAGCTTTGGGCTTTTATGGGTAACATTCTGAAAGACGGAGGGAGAAAACGAGGGCTGTCCTTCCCTCCATCCTCTTCTCCTGTACCTCTCTGAGGGTCTTTTTCAGTTTGTAACCGTTTTCATTTCTTTGTCATCTTTTCAGGAACGCGTGAATCTCGGTAGATTTCTCAAAACAAGTTCTTCTTGTTTTCTTCGTCGTTTTTGCCTTGTTTTGCTTTTCCATTAAAAGAAACGAAATGAAAATGAAATAAAAAAAACTCAAAACGGAAACTGAAAACAGTGGACGGTTTGCGTCGTTGTTTTAATTCACATTTGGGAAAACAAAAACAAACGTGATTTCCATACCTTTTGCATTCAGGTGGCTTCGCTGGTCCACAGCTGATGTGCCCGCCATTCTTAGCCGACCATACTTTACGACACCCAAATCAATACCACAGTAAATAAATAAATGAATGAATAAATAAATAAATAAATAAACAAACAAACGACAACGTATAAAAATAAATGTACTCAGATAAACATATAGCTTTAAATCAAATAAATGGCTTCAAATAGCTTTTTTCGATATTGACATTCACTTGGTTTTTAGATTTGACGGCGAAGACCTTCCAGAGGTTTTCCAGAGACAACCTTTTTGACCTTTGCTGTCTTTTGGCTGCCCTTTCCCAAAGAAGTAGTGCAGCTTCTGTTCAGTCTCCCCAACGTTCTCTTCTTGTCCAGATTTGGTTTTTTGTTCTCATTGTCGTTTTTGTTCTGAAGACGTAAAAGCAGCTTTACATACCAACTTTCAGAACTGTCCAGCCATTCTGGGGTCAGAGATGCTTCCTGATTGGCAGATTCAAGAAGAAAACTCCTCTCAGAATTTCTGCTGGACACGAAGCTGAACAGAGCCATGGATCTACTGTGTTTAAGGGATGCTTTCAGTAAATCCACAACATGTAAGAAGTAATATATTTTTCTTGTGTTGATTTAGATTCATCACTCTGGACCAGTCGCTGGATCTGGAGTGCTTACTCTTCGTTAATCAGTCACATAATTAATTAAAGCTGCCGCTTTGGGGTCGAAATTTGGGGCTCCGCCTGCAAATCGATTTCCTGATCAACCTGTATATCGTTTTTCTTGGTTTTCTGCTCGTTTAGCTTCCAAACCATCTTCTCCAGCAGTGCCGTGTTTGCGATGGCGATGGTGATGATGATGACAGTGATGATGAAGGTTGAAGATGATGATAAAAAAACACAATCATTTCTGTCCCACTTCCTGTATGCTCCTCTGCTGATTGTTAACTAGTTTGTGGCGGTTATAGTTATAGCTTACTACTGGCTTTCAGTCCTCCGTTTCCTTCGCGAGCCTGGAGATATTCATGATATTTTATTCTTGATATCTGAGATTTGAGATCCATTGTACTTTTGAGGCGCGAGTGACATCATAGTTCCAGCAGTTTGAGAGTTTTTCCACATATCCAGGTGCTTCTCGGTGAGTAAGATCATCCATGTCCTTCTCTCTCAGCTGGATTCGGACTAAAGGTTTACTGTTAGCGATGAATGTTTGTGAGAGGAGTGTGTCTGTGATTGAGGGATCGTGGGTAAAGAGGGGGTTTGAAGGTAAAGGAGTGGGTCCCAGCCCACTCTGTACTGCTGAGTTCTCTCTCAGGGCTGAGACTGGGTTCCGTTGGAGGACAGAAGGCGGGTCTTGTCCTTGCCGGACCCCCTGCGCTGAAGGACTCCTCCGCTGCCCGCGATACTGGCTGCCTCCCCACGCTCCGCCCTCTCACTGCGGTCTCCGCCTCCTTCTGAGCGGCGGGAGTTTTGCCGGGTGGGCGTGCCGGGGGGGCGGGAGGAGAGACCATTCTTCTCATCTGAGGACAAGAGTCGGAGAGATCAGAACATGCTGAGAGCGAAGTGTCCTTACAGTAGATCCTCTACAACAGGGGTGTCCAACTCCGGTCCTGGAGGGCTGTGGTCGGGCAAGTTTTGGTGATTTCCCTTCTCAGAAACACCTGGTTCACCTCACCAGTTCATTTTCAGGTTTAGTGAATGTGTTTGAGGAGGAGAAACATCAAACTGTGCTGGACACCGGACCGGAGCTGGACACCCCTGCTCCACAGAAACTACACATTTCAACACATAACATTTTCCAAAAAAGGAAGAGAACAGAAATGAAGAGGAAAGAAGTGAATATAAGAGAAGAGAAGAGAAGAGAAGCGAAAAGATGAAAAAAGCAGAGAAAAGAACACAAGAGAAGAAAGGAGAAGAAAAGAGAAAAAAGAAGAAAACAGAAAAGAAGAGGAAAGAAGTGAATATAAGAGAAGATTAGAGACAAGGAGAAAGGAGAAGAGAGAGAGAAGAGAAGATGAGAGAAGAAAGAAGAGAAGAGAAGATGAGAGAAGAGAAGAGATAAGAAGAGAAGAGAAGAGATAAGAAGAAGACGTGAAGCTCTGTAGCCTCATGTTTGTGTTGGTATATGTGGATGCACTGAGAGAGGCTCTCACCAACTAGTGCCTGGACAGAGGGCTGGTCATGAGAGCTGAGCAGCTGGGCCTGGATGGTCTCCACCACTCGTTTAAACCTGCGGCTAGGACCTGAGAGACAAAAACAGAAACACACACACACACACACACACACACACACACACACACACACACATAAATCAGAACTTAATTCAAACGCTTGGGTTGAACAGTAACTCCATTTTTTTGGTGTTTTTAGTATCTCCTTACCTGATATGAGAGTAAAGGTGACGCTGTAAATGCCCGTCTCTCTCTTTCCCTCTCTCTCACGCTCTCTCTCTCGTTCCCTCTCCCCCTCGGAGAAGGCGATGTCCACCTGGAACTTGACCGGCTTCTGGAAGACAGACGAACCTCCGGACGTTTTATACTCGGCTCGGAAACTAGTCTGAGAGATTACACTGTGGCTCAGGGAGGGAATCTGGAGAAGAGAAAAAAGACTTCTGTTCTAGTTGATGATGAAAAAGAAAAGAGAAGTGAAAACGTGAGAAGAGAAGAGAAGAGAAGAGAAGAGAAGAGAAGAGAAGAGAAGAGAAGAGAAGAGAAGAGAAAAGCTGCACAGAAAAATAGGGGAGTACAAGAAAAAGGAAGAAGAGGGAGAGGAGAACTGAAAAGTTGAGAGGAGAAGAGAAGAAAAGAGAGAGAACTGAAGAGGTGAGAAAGAAGAGAAGAGAAGAGAAGAGAAGAGAAGGTCACTAACTGATAGAAAGGCGTGCACAATGTCAGCTTTGATAGAGCTGAGCGGTTTGTCTCTGATCACCACAAAAATCTGCTCCTCCTTCTCCAGACTAATGAAGTTTCCAAACCAGGACTTCTTCGCCAGCCTTTAGAAGACAGACAACTGAGTTAACACAGACACACACACCACACACCCACCCACACACACGCCCAAAACACGTTCTAGAATAAGAATAATCCCCAAATCGTCCCGTCACGCCTGTTACTCACTCTGGGCTTGACTCCGGGGTGAGACTGGACATGTCTTCTGATGTAGGAACTACGGAAACAGACAGTGGTGAAGCATGCAGGTAATCTTTACTGAAAGCTCTGTGTTGGCACATTTTGCATATTTCATTCAGAGAAGGCTTGTTAATTAACTAATTAGTCGAGTGTTAAGGGAAAACACCAAAACAAGCAGGGCAGAACCTACACTACCAGTCAAAAGTATGGACACACCTTCTCATTCAATGTTTTTTCTTTTATTGTTTTCTACATTGTAAATTAATACTGGATGGACTGTTGTTTCTTTTTACTTAGTTAAGGGGTTCTTGCCATAATGTGGAGTAGAACCGTAGTGGAATAGGATCACTAACTGTGTACCAACCCCACCATCACAACTG